>JAUUTY010001318.1:0-67959 GCA_030979885.1 Lolium multiflorum
GGACAAGATGAAGAAGATGGATTGGGTAAGCCTAAGTTTTCCATACCCAAGTTTGAAGGAGGAGCTGATGTTGAAGAATACCTCACTTGGGAGCTCAAGATTGAGAAATTATGGAGCTTACATCCACACTACTCTGAAGATAGGAAGATCAAGCTTGCGTCTTCTGAATTTGATGGTTATGCATTGCGTTGGTGGGATTCTTTGGTTCGTAACCTCGATGAAGATGGTGCACAACCTATCCGTACATGGCGTGCTATGAAAGAGGCAATGACTTCTCGTTTTGTGCCTACAAATTACATGCGGAACATATTTGATAAGCTAACACTATTGAGGCAAGGTGTGAAGACTGTTGATGAGTACTACATGGAGATGGAGATGCTTATGCAGCGTGGTCGTGTCCGTGAGTCTCTAGAGATGACAATGCAGCGTTTTCTCAATGGATTGAAGTATGATGTTAAAGGCATTGTTCGTCATTACACCTACACCAATATGAATCAATTGTTACATCATGCAAGAGAAGCTGAATCACAGTTGGCTGAAGAAGCAAAGGTTAAGGGACGTGCTACGGGAGCTGGGCGTTTTACACCCCGCGCGCCCTCTACAGCGCCGGCGCCTTCGACGCGCTCCGCTCCTTACTCTACTCCGCCTAGCAAACCGGTCTCCAATGTATCTAATGCAAAGAAGTCCGAATCTGCTGCAAGTACGAGTGGTTCTGGTGTGTCTACAACGCGCAACCGTGATATGCTTTGCCATACATGTGGTGGCAAGGGTCACTTCAAGAGAGATTGTCCTAACCGCAAAGTCATGTTTATCAATGAGGACAATGAGTATGAGACTGGAGATGATGTTGATCCAAATGCTCCAGACAATGATGACTATGACACTGATGGTGAAGATGCATATCCTTCTGATGCTCGCACCATTGTTGTGTCGCAGCGTGCTCTTAATGTGTTGCCTAGTGCATCTACTCAGCGCTGCAATTTGTTCCAAACCAAAGCTTTGGTTGGTCCTGACAAGGCTTGCAAGGTCATTATTGATGGCGGGAGTTGCCGCAATTTAGCAAGCAAGGAGTTGTGTACCAAGCTGAAGTTGAAGTATCTACCGCACCCGCATCCATATTATATTCAGTGGTTGAGCGACAATGGTGAGATGAAGGTAAACCACATGGTGCGTGTTGAGTTTGAGATTGGACCGTATAAGGATTGCATTGATTTTGATGTGGTTCCTATGACGGTTTGTCACCTCTTATTGGGTCGGCCTTGGCTCTATGACCGTTCTGTGCAACACAATGGCCGTGCCAATACATATCACTTGGAGTACAAGGGCAAGAAAATTAACTTACAGCCTATGTCACCACAACAAATTGTCAATGAGTCTCGTCAGAAGATTGAAGTGAATTTGGAGGATGCACCTCTAGATAGGCGAGAGAATTGTAATGTCGTGAGTGATATAACGAAAAGTGAGAGAGTGAATTCCTTAGTCTCATTAGCCACCAAAGAAGACATGAGAGAATTTAGTGAGGATCCTACAGCCATGCCTCTTGTGCTTTTGTACAGGGGTACGGTTTTGGTTTCTAACGACATGACCCCTCTTCCTCTTGGTGTTTCTAATGTTTTGCAGGAATTTGGCGACGTGTTTCCGGAGGAGGTACCCGCAGGACTACCACCATTGCGAGGTATTGAGCATCAAATTGACTTGATTCCCGGAGCATCGCTGCCCAATAGGGCGCCATATCGCACTAATCCCGAAGAGACGAAGGAGATACAGAAGCAAGTACAAGCGCTACTCGACAAAGGTTATATTCGCATAAGCCTTAGTCCTTGTGCTGTTCCTGTTATTTTAGTTCCTAAGAAAGATGGTACTTGGCGTATGTGCGTAGATTGTAGAGCTATAAACAACATTACTATTCGATATCGTCATCCTATTCCCCGCTTAGAGGATATGCTAGATGAATTGAGTGGTGCTGCTGTGTTCTCTAAAATTGATTTGCGTAGTGGTTATCATCAAATTAGGATGAAAGAAGGGGATGAGTGGAAAACTGCCTTTAAAACAAAATTTGGTTTATATGAGTGGTTAGTAATGCCTTTTGGATTAACTAATGCACCTAGCACTTTCATGAGACTGATGAACCATGTTTTGCGTGATTTTATTGGCAAATTTGTGGTTGTGTATTTTGATGACATATTAATCTACAACCGCAATGAATCTGATCATACTATACATATTCGACATGTTTTGCAAGTGTTGCGTGATAATCAACTCTATGGTAATCTTGAGAAGTGCACATTTTGCAAAGATAAGGTCATATTTCTGGGTTATGTTGTCTCTAAGCATGGAGTAGAAGTAGATGTGTCTAAAATTGAAGCTATTCAAAATTGGCCTACTCCCATGAATGTGAGTCAAGTAAGAAGTTTCCATGGTCTAGCTGGGTTTTATCGCAGATTTGTGCCCAACTTTAGTACTATTGCTGCACCTTTGAATGATTTGACTAAAAAGGGTGTTGTCTTTGAGTGGGGCGCAGCCCAAGATCATGCTTTTGATGAACTTAAGAGATTGTTAACTTCTGCACCGTTGCTTGCACTTCCTGATTTCAATAAACAATTTGAGATTGAATGTGATGCTAGTGGTATTGGAATTGGTGGTGTGTTGATGCAAGAGGGTCGCCCAATTGCATATTTTTCTGAGAAACTTTCTGGTGCTAAGTTAAACTATCCTATCTATGATAAAGAATTGTATGCTTTAATTAGAGTTCTTGAGGTTTGGCAACATTACTTGTGGCCAAAAGAATTTATCATACATTCTGATCATGAAGCTTTAAAATACCTGAAAGCCCAATCTACTTTGCATAAGCGTCTAGCTAAGTGGGTTGAGTTCATTGAGTCTTTTCCATACATTATTAAGCATAAGAAGGGAAAAGATAATATTGTTGCTGATGCTCTATCTAGGAAGAATATGCTATTAACTCAACTTGATGTTAAAATTCCTGGTTTAGAGATACTATGTGATTTATATGCTACTGATCATGATTTTGCTGAACCATATCGCTTATGTGCTCTTGGTAAAGCATGGGAAAAATATCACATACATGATGGGTTCTTGTTTAGGGCTAACAAACTATGTGTTCCAGAATCGTCTGTGCGTTTGCTCTTATTGCAGGAATCACATGCTGGAGGTTTGATGGGTCACTTTGGGCGTGAGAAGACGCTACTCATGCTAGCTGACCACTTTTATTGGCCAAAGATGAGGCGGGACGTGGATAGATATGTGCGAAGATGCATTACTTGCAACAAGTCTAAGTCCAAGCTGAAGCCTCACGGTTTGTATACTCCTTTACCGGCACCTACTACACCATGGGAGGATATTAGTATGGATTTTGTGTTGGGTTTGCCGCGTACTAAGAGAGGCCATGATTCTATATTTGTGGTAGTGGATAGATTCTCTAAGATGTCCCACTTTATTGCCTGCCACAAGAGCGACGATGCGTCGCATATTGCTAACCTGTTTTTCAGGGAGATTGTACGTCTACATGGAGTCCCGAAGACTATTGTTTCTGATCGTGACGTGAAGTTTATGAGCTACTTCTGGAAGACGCTTTGGAGAAAGCTGGGGACGAAGCTGCTGTTCAGCACTACTTGTCATCCCCAAACTGATGGTCAAACTGAAGTGGTGAATAGAACATTGTCACAACTGTTGAGATCCATGATCAAGAAGAACTTGAAGGAGTGGGAAGATTGTTTGCCGCATGTGGAGTTTGCTTACAACAGGGCGGTACATTCTACCACAGAGTTGTGTCCTTTTGAGGTGGTGTATGGTTTCAAACCCATTACTCCACTTGACTTGTTGCCTTTGCCCATACATGAGAGAGTTAATATGGAGGCATCAAAGAGGGCAGATTATGTGAAGAAGATTCATGAGAAGACTAAAGAGTTGATTGAGAAGAAAGGCAAGAGCAATGCTGCAAGGATGAATAAGAAGCGCAAAGAGATGTTGTTCAAGCCTGGTGATTTGGTCTGGGTACATTTTCGCAAGGATAGGTTCCCGAAGCTGAGGAAGTCTAAGTTGAAGCCTCGTGGTGATGGTCCTTACAAAGTGCTTGCCAAGATCAATGATAATGCATACTCGATAGATCTTCCAGAGGATGAGTTTGGTGTCAGTAATTCTTTCAATGTTGCTGATTTGACACCATATGACGGAGAAGACCTTGGAGCGTCGGGGTCGACGCCTTTTGAAGGGGGGGAGATGATGAGGACATCCCTACCTCACTACTACCTCCGTCATTACCAACTGAAGATGAACCTCTGTGAAGCTCAAGTCCAACGAAGTTAGGATTGGACCAATAACACGAGCTCGTGCGAAGCTACTTAAACAACAGGTGAACTTGTTTCTAAACGATACTTTGATTGATGAGAACTTTATACTGCCTAAGTCCTATTACTTATGTATCATCAGGTATCAAGAGGAGACGAGCATCGCACGAGGAGAGGAGCAGCTGGACATGAAGACGGACGTCAAGATGGCCGTGAAGCTGGACATGGAGCTGGACATGAAGATATCTCATGGACGCGCGAGGGAGGAGCGGGAGGCATGCGCGAGAGGAGAAGAAGAAGTCCAGGCCGGTCCAGAACCCGGTCAGACCGGCCCCCTGACCGGCCAGCCCGGTTCCTGGCCCGGTCGACCGGTCGCCAACCGGACGTCAACCGGAGGAAGCCCCTCGTACCGGACGGAAACCGGAAACTTCGAGCTCTGTCCCCAGCCCGGCTGATCGGACCACTGGGACTGACGGTCCGGTCCACAGCCCGGTTGACTGCCGCCAACCGGACCGTCGGTCCACAGCCCGGTCGATCGGAGTCCTGCACGTGACGTCTGAAGTCTGCCCCGACCAGATCTATTCTGGGTCGGTTTTTCCTTGTATTTTTCGACCAGAACTCGTCCCGGACGCCTATATAAGTGCCTTGGACGACCCCCTAGCTGCTTTAGACCACGTTTAAGATAAACCCTAGTTCTTAGTTGTTTGCTCTGCAAAACTATTGAATTCCCTACACCAGGGCTGCTGGATATTGTGTAGATCCCTGCTTGTCTTGGGTGATCTTCATTGCTCCATTGGGAATTAGACTGCTACAACCCCTTACCGCTTCGTGGTCGGGCGGTTACGCAGCAAGTGTGTGGAGCTGCGAATATCTTGCGTGGTTGAGAGTCACAGACCGTTTATTGGTGGACCAATCGGGAGATCTCGCTAAGGCCGCTGCTATCATCCACTTCATCGTCGTGTATCTCCGCTGCCATCATCCGTGATCATCATCACCACCGTTGCTTACTGAGAAGATCGGGCCACCCCTTATCACCGCAAGAATGGTCCCATGCAAATGTACTCCGCGCCATCCTCGATCACCGCTCGCCGATCTCGAATTCTGTCTGATGATCTCCTCGCGAGAGGTTGATGGGAATCATCATAAGATGATGATGGTTCTGGGACTTGTGTCACGAGTACTCGAGTGCTCTATGTCTAGCATATATACGGGGCCGGATGACGAAGTGTTTTTTTTTTTTTTTTTGCGAATGATTTGATGACGGCGTTGAACTGTCGCATCTGTGTGTCGAAGTGTTCAATGTCGAGTTACTAGTGTCCAATTGTGTCTAGATTCTTCCTATAAGGCGAAGTATCCGCGTTCTAGCCATGTATGCTTTACTGTTGTCAATGTTTAATTACTTGAAATATGCCAAATTTGAATTTTTATTTGAAAATTTGTAGGGTCATATGCTCGAGCAATCAGAGCATTTACATCGTTTTAAGAATTTCCGTGATGTAAAAAACTATGGGGAAAGAGATGCTCTAAGCAAGGTGGGACTAAATCATGCCTCCACCGGTCCTGCAGCAGTCCTGATACCCGTACAACTTAATGAGCGGATAATTTGTTAGAGCAAACGGGTTTGGAGCAACTAAACGGCACGCGATAATCCATTTAACTTTGTTTTCATTGGTGTTGTCATCCCACGTCCGCCACATAGTCGGACAGCTACCGGAAGACTTAAATCCGGAACTTTCTCGCGTTATAAGTTTCTGATTATGAAAACATCCTCCAAAACACAATTGATAAGGATTTGCTTGAGCCGAACATTACCTTTTACGATTAGACGATAAATAATAGATCGCGTTACGTAGGTATATGCACGGATGAAATGAAGCAAACGAACGCTCCTTGAACTGGTCAAACTCGTATTGGACCCTCTTGAAATACTTAAATTAGCGGCTGATTATTCCCTGCCTTGAATCTTTTCTGAGACTCAATGAACTTTTTCGCCGACTGCTTATGGTTGACATACACCTATCCTAAACGCGAGAATAAAATATGGACACGACGGCCAGTGTCGATAGAGACGCAGAACTTGCCTGGACTGCACGGTATATCTGGCCATGGCAGCCCTGCCCGAGTCTGCCCGAAAAACTCGGGCCTGGGCCGAGAAATATTGGGTTCACTGCCGGGCCGGCCTGCAGCCCAAACAGCGACAACACCACGGCCTGGCCCACCGCCCGGACGGCTTGCGGGTATTTGGCTGGGCCGGGCCGGGCTTGGGCCGTATTTTTTATGCTGAGTGCACTCAGCTTCAAGCCCGAGGTCCGCCCGGCCCGACACATGCCCAGGTATATGCACGGATGACCTATCCCGTTCCTGCCAACTGCCAGGCTACAGAAAGGCTGCAAGCTAAGAGCAGCCCCAGCCACATTTTTAAACAGCTTTCATTTAATTGTCTTTAGGTGTTGGATAGGTAACCGTCAGCCGAGTGCCTTAAATGTTATTTCCCCGATCTCGGCACGTCTTAATACGGTGTCTTGTATCTCGAGATCATCTCCGCTTCACACATGGTTTCTTGCGAGACGTTGGAGCGAGACGTTGGACGCAACATTTTCCGTGTTGCCTCCACTATAAAATACCGTCCACCTCGCCTCCGAGTCAACATTCGCCGCTCGTCGCACTCCACCACTCTATGTGAAGTCGCCACACTCTATGACCATACTTAGATACATGAAATGCTGCTCGGTTCGTCTTGTGACGATTTCCATGCTAGGCCCGAACGGTTTAATGCAACACCGTCGCCTCACCTCCATCACCACCTCCGTCGAACCCGCGCCACGGTAGCCCAAGCCCGAGATGAGCTCAGTCATCAGAGGATGGACATGGTGAGTTCCTTGTTCACACTGATGGACGCACGCGAACGTGAGGCGACGAAGAGGAGGTGTGGTTGAGAGTAGGACCGAGCCGGATGGCAGGAGGGGAGGGCTGAAATGAGAGCCAAAACCGGTGTACCCGGTGCAGGCTGCCTCGTCTCGCGCGTACAGATGACGCTACAACTAACTAATGTCACCTCATGGTCAGGAGGAGAACAAGGCGAGATGGCAGCGGGTCATCCAGACGTGTCGAGCGAAGTGCCATTTAATGAGGCTCGCAAGGTGGGAGCTTGTTATAGATTATCACTAGTGGCCAGCGGCGCTGAAAGCTAACGCCGCAGAAGTTCGCCGGCTACCATGCTGACGCATGCTACACCGCCAGATGCGCTTAATCAAAGACGAAGAGATGGGCGCTCACATGCTCAGTAGGAAGTAAGAACGATTAAGGAGGGCCGCGCGTCAGAAGCCGACCATAATTAGGTAGCTAGGTTTTACTTCTAAATTTAGGTATTTTTGTTCTACTGTAATGTATAACGAAATATAATTAAATAATTTAATTTCCGCCAAATCTAGTTGCTTTCATATGTTTTTGGTGGACTCGGCTTTCGGAAACAAACGTTGTCCAAACATGCGGCGGCACTGGCTGCATGATGCAACTGAGAATACGTACTACATGTAGGCCGCAGAAAGTAAACCTCGAACTGATTAAAAGAGTCTCCACCAGCATCATTCATTCTTTACGAATTTGTTCAATGCTATTGATGTGAGCATCATTCATTCATTTATTGTTAACGCCATACAAAACAAGAAAAGACTATTAAATCTCATTCCGATCGACCTGACAACGATCGTTAGCCGCGTACGAAAATGACACTCTAGGTTTTTTTCTTTTTGACATGACACTCTAGGTTCTGATTGAACGAGGGGCAGAACCGTCCGCGTACGTACGCAGGATTGTACGTGCGCGACCACCACCAGGGCTAGCTGATACGGTCCACCATTTGCGTGCGTAGATATGGTTCACTTATTCGGCGGTAATATTTTATGCGAGGAGGACGAGGATTTGGAGCGGGCAAAGCGCGTATTGACTGACCCTTGCGCGCGCTGGTAGTATGGATGGACGGCACTGTGTTCACATCGGTCACATGCCCTCTGCCAGGGTGTGAGGAATGTCTGGGCACGTCAAAATGGTCCTTCGCAACCGTCTCATAACTCATAACTGAGCACTTGTTCTTCGACTTCCATGATTTATAGACACACATGCCACTAGTTTCGTGCATCTGCCCGGTGTAATACCGTTGATGGGAATTGCAGCGCTGAGCCCTGCAGTGTGGCTTTGGCCTAGATAGACGTGGCTCGCCAGTCGCCACCCGGCACGTCTCCAAGGTCTCATGTTGGCGCGCACACCATGCGCCCTATGGTTGGGGGTAGGATTGAAAACGGAACGAAATCTTTTCATCCGTTTTTGAAGAACAAGTTAACTACATGAATGGGAGGCTATGCCGAGGGCCAGGCCATACGCCGATCTTACCAAGTCGGGGCCGTCGGCGTATATCTGCCTGTGCCAGCCTGCCCTCTCAACCCTACGAACGTACGCTTTCAAGTGAAGACCTCTACCCGAGGGGGCCGTTTTGGCCAGATGGCAATTTAAACGAAGTCAGAAAATCTCGCGGAGCCGCATGGCATCATTTTATGTGTCCTAGTAACCACTCCAAAAAGATGGAATCGGACACTTTAATTATTTTGAAAACCTTCACCAATGTGTATTATCAAGTCCGGAGTTCTATGGCTTTTAGGGCAAATGAGTAGGAAACGGCCCGTGACACCGCATAGTTTGTCTAACGAGGCTATATTTTGGTGCACGTGCGTGGTCCTCGGGGATGGGAGGCAAGGCCCCGGGAGCGCATTTCCAATCCGACCCATGGACGATGGTTTTTCATTTTCAGAAGTAAAACATGTTTTTTTTGTGAAGGAACTACATGGGGCGTATTTTAGTATTGGCGCGAGACCTCTCAAGGTGAGGGGGACACCGCCGCATCACATATCACATGCCATGGTAAAGGCATATTATTCTGAATCCATGCGCTCAGCCAGGCAGTCCCACTAACTGCTTGAAAGTGACCGGATTTGGAACTAGGCTACACTTTCCATCGCTCACTAGTTCCAGAAAAATGTTTTTTAGGTATATGACATATCACTTTATGTGCTAATTTTTGTCCGTTTAGCGCGATGGTAAACGGGTGCACCAGCGCGCCCGGTACGGCCATACCGCATCTCCGTGGGGGCCCGTTTTGGCCAAATGACAATTTAAACAAAGTCAGAAACCCTTGGAGCCGCATGGCGTCATTTTATGTGTCCTAGTAACCACTCCAAAAGTCGGAATTAGGGATACGACAATTATTTTGGAAACCCGTTCACAAACACAGGCTATCACGTCCGGAGTTCTATGGCTTTTAGGGCAAATGAGTAGGAAACGGCCCGTGACACCGCATAGTTTGTCGGAACGAGGCCATATTTGGCACGTGCGTGGTCCCTGGGATGGGAAGCAAGGCCCCGGGAGCGGATTTCCAATCCGACCCATGGGCGATGGTTTTTTCATTTTCGGGGTGCCAAAACGGGTTTATTTTGTGAAGCAGCTACATGGGGCGCATTTTAGTATTGCGCGAGACCTCCGCGTAGTGGTAGGACACCGCCTTCGCACCACATATCACATGCCATATGTGCGCGCTAGCTATCTGGGAATCCATGCGGCTTCCTGCGGTGTCCCGCCGAATCCGCTGGAAAGTGACCGGATTTGAACTAGGGCTACACTTTCCGTCGCTCAATAAATTCCGCAAAAAATGTTTTTAGGTCTATGACATATCAGTTTATGTGCTAATTTTTGTCCGTTTAGCGCGATGGTAAACGGGTGCACCAGCGCGCCGGTACGGCCATACCGCATCTCCGTGGGGGCCCGTTTTGGCCAAATGACAATTTAAACAAAGTCAGAAAATCCCGCGGAGCCGCATGGCGTCATTTTATGTGTCCTAGTAACCACTCCAAAAGTCGGAATTAGGATACGGCAATTATTTTGGAAAACCCTTCACAAACAGGGCGATAGTGGCCACGAGGGACTTACACGCTGAGCTATGTCAGAGATGCCCTCGGCACAGCTCACGAGGGACAAGCATGCTACGCCCGAGGGTTCCTGTCTCTATATAGCCCCATTCATGTAGTGAAGGAAACGGAGAGCAAAACCCAAAAGCGGCAGTGGCATTTTATGGAAAAGAAACACAAGGAAAATCATAAACGAAAACAACAAAGGAAACATGGGAGCCATTTCCGATAGAAACAAAACAACAATGAAATTTTGGGAAAACAATATAGAAAATTCTGGGACATAACCCTAGGAGGCCCGTGCTCTAGGTAGCCCGACATACACATATGAAACTAGGCCATGCCACGGTATTAAGACCATCAAAAACTAACCCTAACTACTATTGTAATTGCGTGCATGAAGCCATGCGGTCAGACCACCGCCGCCTAGAGTACGTCCTCGACGAATCGTCTCCCCATGCGACAACTTATTTATGCGTGTCTTTCGGTCTTCAACGCGCAATACTAAAATGCGCCCCACAGCGCCGCCCCTTCGGCGCGGGTCGCCTCCGTCCGCGCATGGTCTTCGTCACGCCGCCGGGTCTTCCTCGCCTACTTCGTGTACCGCCGCCGCGCCCCCACCCCAGGTCGCCGCTGGGCTCGCCAACCACTTCAGGTCGCGCTGGGCTCGCCGACCACCGCAACGCCCGTCTAGGCGTCCAGCATGACCACCCCTGGTCACCGCTGGGTTAGCCGCCTTCTACGTTCTTAACCGTCTCGACTCTGCCGCCTGCCATCGCCTCGCTCCCTGCTCTACACCACCTGCTACTCTATTCGAGAACCGCGAGCAACACAGATCTCTCCGTCGATCTCGCGACCGCGACGCTTCCGGAGGCCTCCTCTGCTAGTCCCTCTGACATGGCGACAAGTTCATGATGGTCCCTGCCCCACGCACGCCCGGTACTGGCAACACCGGTACGTGCCTTCGTCCCCGACGCGTCCCCGGGCCTGGCAAGCTCGGACCGGCGCCTCGTCTTCATCGGCTTCGACAACGTCTTCATCGGCATCGCCTCTACGACTGCCTCGACCGCGTCACCGCCGAGTTCTTCTATGCGTACTCGGTTCTGGCAAAACCGGAGTATGCCTTCGTCCCCGACGTGCGCCTGGTTCTGGCAAAACTAGGGGCAGCACCTCGTCCTCGACGGCTCGGACTGCATCGACTTCGGCATCGACAACCTCCACGACTGCCTCGACGCGTCTCCGTCACTCTCCTCGCGCACTACGCGCTTGCGGCTACATCGACACCGGCACCCGCCCACGACATCGACCACGGCAATCCCTCGCGCGGCTCCCTCGACCAAGGTTGCAGCACCCACGCTCTCGGCTACCTCGACATCGGCACAAAGGGCTACCACCTCGCCTGCGCCTCACCAGCTTCCTCTACAGTCCAAGCATCCGCGACGCAACTCGTCCCCGACGTCCCGCTACGATCGTGTGAGTGTCACCTTCCATTCACTTTGCCATTCCAACCGACCACCGCGACGCTACCGTTGTTCACGTAACTACCGCTACGATCGCGTAGTGTTAGAGATATATTCTTTGAGATAAAAGATATTGGTGTACTTCGGTGACCAGAATCTCTCTACCTACCATATCTCTGAGAAATGCATTCAAATCTCCCGCAACTGCACTCACTATTTCATCCGTCGCACTCCGTCGTTGTCGTAACGTGCGACGTGGCGTGATGGAGTGCAAAAACTCCGGTGGTGGAAGCCACTGTCCAGCGACGCTACGCTCCCGGCCGACCGCCGCCGTGTCCGGCAGACAGTAAACCCGGAAAAACAATAAAATGCGTCGTGTAGCGTAGGGGTGGTGGTTGGCGAGGTCGAGCGAGCGCACACGGGTTGCCCGCCAGCGCCCAAAGGGCCGCATGCACCTACCCAACCGCCAAAAGCCTTCATCCAGGCCGTCGCCACCTCCGCTAGCTGCCTCCTGCGCTAGCTTTCTGCTGGCTAAAAAAAGAAGCAGCCAAATCCTGGGGTACGTTGTGGACGATTTCAGGGTCTCACCCATGTGACCCTTTGCCCACTTCTTGAATATGGAGTGCCCGAGGCCCTCGCTCACCACGTTTCTCCGGCCTGCCTGCCTGCGAGGTAAAATAATCTCAAACCAACGGTCCGATATGTCACCCTGGTCGGCTCTTAGCACACGCTGCACACCCCAGGCAGAGATGCTGGGCCGCCTCAGTATCTTTCTCTCTTTCCTTGCTTTTCTTCTTCTGCTGTCTCATTTACGTTTTTTCTCCAACATGAATAATTCCAACAAATTTCAGGTCTGAACTTTATAAGAAATATGAACAATTTTCGAATTTCGATTTTTTAGATTTTTCTTAAATTCTCTAGAAATTTTGAATCTGGATTTTTTTTTCAAAACTTGAACAAATTTAGAATCTAAACTTTTCTAAAAAAATTAAGAAATATCGAATTTGAACATTTTCCGAATTTGAACGTGGAGGAAGGAGTAGTTCTCCATCGAGGCTCGGGCTGTACCGGTAGCTATGGTTAATCTCTCCTATGTACTTCAATACAATGATCTCATGAGCTGCTTTACATGATTGAGATTCATATGAGTTTTGTATCACTATTCATCTATGTGCTACTCTAGTGATGTTATTAAAGTACTCTATTCCTCCTCCACGTGTGTAAAGGTGACAGTGTGTGCACCGTGTGAGTACTTGGCGTAGGCTATGATTATGATCTCTTGTAGATTATGAAGTTAATTATTGCTATGATGGTATTGATGTGTATTATTCCTCCTACATAAGCATGAAGGAGAGTGCGTGCTATGTTGGGTACTTGGTTTAGTCGTAGATGATCTTTCTGCACTCTAATGTTATTTAAATATGAACATTCAATTGTGGAGCTTGTTAACTCCGCATTGATGGTTCAGGTAATCCTACGCAATGTGTTCATCATCCAACAAGAGAGTGTATAGTATGCATTTATCTATTCTATGGGATCAATGTTGAGAGTGTCCACTAGTGAAAGTCTATTCCCCAGGCCTTGTTCCTAAATACTGCTATCGCGCTAAGCTATATCGTTTTTTGATCGCTACATTACCGTCGTTGCTACTACCGCATGTTTACTCTCGCAATTATTACTACCATCAATCGTAGACGTCGGCGTAGCTATTGTCTCGGCGCCATACTACTGCCTATACTCATCCATACCACTTGTATTTCACTATCTCTTCTCCTCGTCGAACTAGTGCACCTATTAGGTGTGTTGGCAAGAGATTTCTTGCTTTGTGGTTGCAGTAGTTGCTTGAGAGGGATATATCTTTGACCTCTTCCTCCCCGAGTTCGATAAACCTTGGGTAATCCACTTAAAGGAAACTTGCTGCTGTTCTACAAACCTCTGCTCTTGGAGTGCCCAACACATAAGAATAGAAGCACCCGAGACACTAAGTACTTTTCCTGCGCTGCTGTCGTATGAAAGGCAAAAGGCTCTCCTCACTCTGGCCTGTAATTCAGATTTTCTCGCGCCATTGTGTGTGTGCTCAAAGCTATTTCCTTTAGACTCTGCAATTGCGACATTTGGTTTCTTGTTTACACTAGTTAGGCATAATGGACAACAAAGAGCTTCTTATTCTATTTCCTGATTTAAGACATGGATGGTTTGATGCAAAAATTAAAAAACCCATGGAACATATTAATATGAATGCTTTGAACACTATTGTTGCTAATGATATGGAAAATTCTAAGCTTGGGGAAGCTGGCTTTGATGAGCATGATATTTTTAGTCCCCCAAGCATTGAGGAGAAAATTTACTTTGATGATACTTTGCCTCCCATTTATGATGATTATAATGATAGTAGTCTTTTGTTACCACCTGTTATGGAGGATAAATTTGATTATGATTACAATATACCTCCTATATTTGATAGCTACTTTGTTGAATTTGCTCCCACTACAATTAATAAGAATGACTATGCTTATGTTGGGAGTAGTAATTATTTTATGCATGAGACTCATGATAAGAATGCTTTATGTGATAGTTATATTGTTGAGTTTGCTCATGATGCTACTGAAAGTTATTATGAGAGAGGAAAATATGGTTGTAAAAATTTTCATGTTACTAAAACACCTCTTTATGCTGAAATTTTTGACTACACTTGTTTTATCTTCCTATGCTTGCTACTTTGCTCTTCATGAACTTGTTTATTTACAAGATCTCTATGCATAGGAAGCATGTTAGGCTTAAATGTGTTTTGAAATTGCTTCTTGATGTTCTCTTTTGCTTCATTGTCTATTTTCATGAGAGCATCATTAAAACTGCTGAGCCCATCTTAATGGCTATAAAGAAAGAACTTCTTGGGAGATAACCCATGTGTTTTTTTACTACAGTACTTTGTTTTATATTTGTGTCTTGGAAGTTGTTTACTACTGTAGCAACCTCTCCTTATCATGTTTTGTGCCAAGTAAAGTTTCTATGTTAAAGTTGATGTTATATTTGGAATCGCTGCGCTGCGCATAAACAGCATTGCTGTCTGTCATGAATCTAAGAACAGTTCTCTGTAGAAAATTCGAAAAATCTGCCAATTTACGACGATCCTCAGATATATACGCAACTTTCATTAGTTTTGAGTTTTTCCATTTGAGCAGCCCAGTTGTTTTAAATTCGTCTTTACTTGACCGTTCGTTTGAGCGTATCTCTGCCTTTTATTTCGCATTGCTTCTTTTCTATGTTGGATTCATTTCTTTGATCCATTAATGTCCAGTAGTTTTATGCAATGTCCAGAAGTGTTAAGAATGATTGTGTCACCCTGAACATGTGAATTATTAATTGTGCACTAACCCTCTAATGAGTTTGCTTGGAAGTTTAGTGTGAAGGAAGTTTTCAAGGGTCAAGAGAGGAGAATGATATACTATGCTCAAGATGAGGAAGTTTCTAAGCTTGGGGGATGCCCTGGTTCACCTCGCATATTCTAAGAAGACCTGCTGTGCTCTAAGCTTGGGGATGCCCAAGGCATCCCCTTCTTCATCGACAGTATCAGTTCCTCTCTTGAAACTATATTTTTATTCGGTCACATCTTATGTACTTTACTTGGAGCGTCCGTGTGCTTTTTTATTTTTGTTTTGTTATCTTAGTTCTCTGAATAAGTTCATCCTTGTGTGGAGAGAGACACGCTCCGCTTTTTCGTATAACACATGTGTTCTTAGCTCATAGTATTCATGGCGAAGTTTCCTCTTCGTTAAATTGTTATATGGTTGGATGGGAAAATGCTACATGTAGTAATTGGTAAAATGTCTTGGATAATGTGATAATTGAACTGTTGTGCTCATGTTTAAGCTCTTGCATCATATACTTGCACCTATTAATGAAGAAATACATAGAGCTTGCTAAAATTTGGTTTGTATAATTTAAGTCTCTTCTAAGGTCTAGATAATTTCTAGTATTGAGTTTGAACAACAAGGAAGAGGTGTAAAGTCTTATAATGTTTACAATATGTCTTTATGTGAGTTTTTGCTGCACCGGTTCATCCTTGTGTTTGTTTCAAATAACCTTGCTAGCCTAAACAGAGATGGAATACTTCTCATGCATCCAAATTCCTTGAGCCAACCACTATGCCATTTGTGTCCACCATACCTACCTACTACATGGTATTTCTCCGCCATTCCAAAGTAAATTGCTTGAGTGCTACCTTTAAACAATTCAAAAGTTATTACCTCTTATTTGTGTCAATGTTTTATAGCTCATGAGGAAGTATGTGGTGTTTATCTTTCAATCTTGTTGGGCAACTTTCACTAATGGACTAGTGGCTTCATCCGCTTATCCAATAATTTTGCAAAAAGAGCTGGCAATGGGATTCCCAGTCCCGAATTAATTAACAAAAATAGACACTCCTCCATGGTATGTGATTGTTGGTCGGCACCCGAGGATTCGGTTAGCCATGGCTTGAGAAAGCAAAGGTGGGGAGGAGTGTCATCATAATAAAACTAAAATAAAAGGCACTCCTTCATGGTATGAGATTGTTGGTAGGCACCCGAGGATTCGGTTAGCCATGGTTTGTGAAAGAAAGGTTGGAAGGAGTGCCACCCAAAAATAAAATAAAATGGGAGCCGCTCTTTGAAGGTTTGTCTGGCAAGGGGGTTAGAGTACCCGCTACCATTCGTTGACAACAACAAACACCTCTCAAAATTTTACTTTTATGCTCTCTTTATGTTTTCAAAATAAAAGCTCTAGCACAAATACAGCAATCGATGCTTTCCTCTTTGAAGGACCATTCTTTTATTTTTATTGTTGAGTCAGTTTACCTATCTTCCTCCACCTTAAGAAGCAAACACTTGTGTGAACTGTGCATTGATTCTTACATACTTGCTTATTGCATTTGTTATATTACTTTGTGTTGACAACTATCCATGAGATATACTGTTATAAGTTGAAAGCAACCGCTGAAACTTAATCTTCCTTTGTGTTGCTTCAATACCTCTACTTTGAATTATTGCTTTATGAGTTAACTTTTATGCAAGACTTATTGATGCTTGTCTTGAAGTACTATTCATGAAAAGTCTTTGCTTTATGATTCACTTGTTTACTCATGTCATTACCATTGTTTTGATCGCTGCATTCATTACATATGTTTACAAATAGTATGATCAAGATTATGATGGCATGTCACTTAAGAAATTATCTTTGTTATCGCTTTACCTGCTCGGGACGAGCAGCAAGTTTGGGGATGCTGATACGTCTTCAACGTATCGATAATTTCTTGCTCCATGCTACTTTATTGATGATACCTACATGTTTTATGCACACTTTATGTCATATTCATGCATTTTCCTGAACTAACCTATTAACAAGATGCCGAAGTGCTGGCCTCGTTTTCTCATTGCTTTTGGTTTCGTAAATCCTATGAACGAATATTCCCTGAACGGACGCAATCAACGCCTGTGTTCCTATTTTTCCTACATCCAACACACGAGAACCGATGAGAGGGGGCACAGCCCACCAAACCACACAAACGGCGCGGGCCGGGGCCCGCGCCACCCTTTGGTGTGGGCACCCTTCGACCCTCCCGCGCCGCCTCTTCGCCTATTTAAAGCCCCTGCATCGAAAACCCTTACGGAGGAAGCCACGGTACGCGAAACCTTCCAGAGCCGCCGCCATCGTGAAGCCAAGATCTGGGGGACAGGAGTCTCTGTTCCGGCACGCCGCCGGGACGGGGAAGTGCCCCCGGAAGGCTTCTCCATCGACACCGCTGCCATCTCCACCGCCATCTTCATCACCGCTGCTGCTCCCATGAGGAGGGAGTAGTTCTCCATCGAGGCTCGGGGCTGTACCGGTAGCTATGTGGTTAATCTCTCTCCTATGTACTTCAATACAATGATCTCATGAGCTGCCTTACATGATTGAGATTCATATGAGTTTTGTATCACTATTCATCTATGTGCTACTCTAGTGATGTTATTAAAGTACTCTATTCCTCCTGCACGGTGTAATGGTGACAGTGTGTGCATCCGTGTTAGTACTTGGCGTAGGCTATGATTATGATCTCTTGTAGATTATGAAGTTAATTATTGCTATGATGGTATTGATGTGTATTATTCCTCCTACATAAGCATGAAGGTGACAGTGTGCATGCTATGTTAGTACTTGGTTTAGTCGTATTGATCTTTCTTGCACTCTAAGGTTATTTAAATATGAACATCTAATTGTGGAGCTTGTTAACTCCGCATTGATGGTTCGTGTAATCCTACGCAATGTGTTCATCATCCAACAAGAGAGTGTATAGTATGCATTTATCTATTCCGTTATGTGATCAATGTTGAGAGGGTCCACTAGTGAAAGTATGACCCAGGCCTTGTTCCTAAATACTGCTATCGCTGCTTGTTACTATTTTATCACATTACTACAAGGCACATCGTATGTTTACTTCCCGTAATATTACTACCATCAACCGCACGCTCAAGTGAAGCTATTGTCTGCGCCATACTATCAAGCCATATTCATTCATACCACTTGTATTTCACTCATCTCTTCGCCGAACTAGTGCACCTATTAGGTGTGTTGGGGACAAGAGACTTCTTACTTTGTGGTTGCATGGTTGCTTGAGAGGGATATCTTTGACCTCTTCTCCCCGAGTTCGATAAACCTTGGGTAATCCACTTAAGGGAAACTTGCTGCCGTTCACAAACCTCTGCTCTTTGAGGCCCAACACTGTCTACAAGAATAGAAGCACCCGTAGACATCACGCCTGCGCCTCCGCCGAGTCGAGCGTCCGGCGCTTCTCCTCCGCTGTGCGCGCGGGTCTTGGCTCTTCCTACTTCGGAGCGCGCTCTGCGCGTGGCTCCTCCTTCCGCCGGCGCATCTCGTGGAAGGCCCATGCCTCTCGCCGTCCTCCCGGGCCTTCCCTGGCCCCTCCTCCAGCGCGAGGCGCGCAGCTGCCCTCGGCGAGGTGCGGCCATTTGGCCAGCTCGTCGAGGTCGCCGCGCCGCGGGACGCCGCGAGCGCCGCCCGCAGCCCGGGTCGGCCCTCCTCCTCCCGGGGATGGGGCCGCGGCCGGGGCCGGTGCTGGGGCCGGGCTGGGGCTCGCCGATGTAGAGGCCGCCACGCGTGGGCGGCGGCCAGCCCGCCATGCAGGTGTGCGCGATCGCGCGAGGCCGTGGCCGTCGCGGACGGAAGCACGTGTGCCGGCACGCATCGTGCTCGACCTCGAACCACAAGTCCCGCTGGGACTTGCGTCGCCGTACGTGGGGTCCTCCCCGAGGTCCGCCGCAGTCGCGCGTGGGCGCCTTCTCCGATCTCCGCCACGCGGGCGCGGTCGGAGCCCGTGGATGGGCGGCACGAACCTGATCCGGCTCGGTGCCGCCCGTGGGGAGTGTGCACGGCCCCCTCGCGGCATTGGGACACCGCGTCCCATAACATCTGCGCCACCGCAACGGTGATGTAGATCCGGCCGCGCTCGGGAGGAGCCGGCGGCCCCATGGCGAACGCCGCTGGCGCGACTTGCCGGCTGCTGCCGGCCTCGTGGTCGTTGGCGCTGATACGCGTGAAGCACACGTCCGTTGGGAACCCCAAGTGGAAGGTATGATGCTTATAGAAGCAAGTTTCCCTTGTGTATGAAACCAAGGTTATTTCCAACCAAATAGGAGCCAAGAAGAACGTGAAGGTTGCTGGTGGAGGAGTAGTGCGGCGCAACAATTTCAAAGGAAACCGGCGCTAACGTGAACCCGTACAACACAATCAAGATACTTTGCCCCAACGAAACACTGAGGTTGTCAATCTCACCGGCTTGCTGAAAACAAAGGATTAAGCGTATCGAGTGGAAGATGGTGTTTGTTTGCAAAGAACAGTAAGAACAATGATTGCAGTAGATTGTATTCAGATGTAAAAGAATGGACCGGGGTCCACAGTTCACTAGTGGTGTCTCTCCAATAAGATAACTAACATGTTGGGTGAACAAATTACAGGTGGGCAATTGACAAATAAAGATTCAATACATATCAATGATGATTACTATGAGATTTAATCAGGGCATTACGACAAAGTACATAGACCGCTATCCAGCATGCATCTATGCCTAAATAATCCACCTTTGGGTTAGCATCCGCACCCCCTCCAGTATTAAGTTGTAAACAACAGATAATTGCATTAAGTATGGTGCGTAATGTAATCAACACAAATATCCTTAGACAAAGCATCGATGTTTTATCCCTAGTAGCAATAGCACATCCACAACCTTAGAACTTTCTCTCACTGTCCCAGATTAAATGGAGGCATGAACCCACTATCGCGCATAAATACTCCCTCTTGGAGTTACAAGTATCAACTTGGCCAAAGCCTCTACTAGCAACGGAGAGCATGCAAGAACATAAACAACACATATATGATAGATTGATAATCAACTTGACATAGTATTCTAGATTCATCGGATCCCACCAAACACAACATGTAGCATTACAAATAGATGATCTTGATCATGTTAGGCAGCTCACAAGATCTAAACAATGATAGCACAAGCGGAGAAGACAACCATCTAGCTACTGCTATGGACCCATAGTCCAAGGATGAACTACTCACGCATCAATCCGGAGGCAGGCATGATGATGTAGAGCCCCTCCGGTGATGATTCCCCTCTCCGGCAGGGTGCCGGAGGCGATCTCCTGAATCCCCCGAGATGGGATTGGCGGTGGCGGCGTCTCTGGAAGGTTTTCCGTATCGTGGCTCTCGGTACAGAGGGTTTCGCGACGAAGGCTTTAAGTAGGCGGAAGGGCGGAGTCGGAGGGGTCACGGGGGCCCCACACGCTAGGGCCGCGCGGGCCCCTAGGCCGCGCCGCCCTAGTGTGGCGGCGCCTCGTGGCCCCACTTCTTTCCCCCCTCGGTCTTCTGGAAGCTTCGTGAAATAGGACTCGGGAGTTGATTGGCCCAATTCGAGAATATTTCCTTTGTAGGATTTCTGAAACCAAAAACAGCGGAAAACAGCAACTGGCTCTTCGCATCTTGTTAATAGGTTATATGCTTTAAATGTATAATAATGATGTAAAGTATGTATAAAACATTCAAGTATTATCAATAAAGTAGCATCGAACATAAGAAATTATAGATACGCTTGAGACGTATCAAGCATCCCCAAGCTTAGTTCCTACTCGTCCCGAGTAGGTAAACGATAACAAAGATAATTTCTTAGTGACAATGCTACCAACATAATCTTGATCAATACTATTGTAAAGCATATGAGATGAATGGAGTGATCTGAACAAAAGATTGCTAACAAAGATAATGACTAAGCAAATGAATCATATAGCAAAACTTTTCATGAATAGTACTTTCAAGACAAGTATCAACAAGACTTGCATAAGAGCTAACTCATAAGCAATAAATTCTTAGTAGAATGCATTGAAGCAACACAAAGGATGATTAAGTTTCAGCAATTGCTTTCAACTTGTAACATGTATATCTCATGGATATTTGTCAACATAGAGTAATATAACAGGTGCAATAAGTAAACATGTAAGAATCAATGCACACAGTTAACACAAGTGTTTGCTTCTAAGATAGAAAGAAGTGGGTAAACTGACTCAACATAAAGTAAAAGAATGGCCCTTCGCAGAGGGAAGCATGGATTACTATTTTTGTGCTAGAGCTTTTGTTTTGAAAACATAGAAACAATTTTGTCAACGGTAGTAATAATTCATATGTGTTATGCATAATACTTCCTACAAGTTGCAAGTCTCATGCATAGAGTACTAATAGTGCTCGCACCTTGTCCTACTTAGCTCGGAAAACACGGATTATCATCGCATAACATATGTTTCAACCAAGTGTCACAAAGGGGTACCTCTATGCCGCCTGTACAAAGGTCTAAGGAGAAAGCACGCATTGGATTTCTCGCTTTTGATTATTCTCAACTTAGACATCCATACCGGGACAACATAGACAACAGATAATGGACTCCTCTTTTAATGCATAAGCATTCAACAACAGATAATATTCTCATAAGAGATTGAGGTTGTATGTCCAAACTGAAACTTCCACCATGATACATGGCTTTAGTTAGCGGCCCAATGTTCTTCTCTAACAATATGCATACTCAAACCATTTGATCATGAAATCGCACTTACTTCGGACAAGACGAACATGCATAGCATCTCACATGATATCCAACAAAGGTAAAAGTTGATGGCGTCCCCAGAAACATTGTTATCGCACAACAAGCAACTTATAAGAACTAAGACACATAACTACATATTCATCACCACACAATAGTTTTTAAGCTATTTGTCCCATGAGCTATATATTGCAAAGATAAAGGAAATGAAATTCTTAAAGGTAGCACTCAAGTAATTTACTTTGGAGTGGCGCAAAATACCACATAGTAGGTAGATATGGTGGACAAAAATGCATGGGTTTTGGCTCAAGGTGTTTGGATGCACGAGAAGAATTTCCTCGTACAAGGTTTGGGCTAGCAAGGTTTTTTGAAGCAAACACAAGTATGAATAGGTACAGCAAAAACACGTCCGTTGGGAACCCTAAGAGGAAGGTATGATGCGCATAGTAGCAAGTTTCCTCAGAAAGAAACCAAGGTTTAATCAACCAGTAGGGAGTCAAGAAGCACGTTGAAGGTTGATGGTGGCGAAATGTGATGCGGCGCAAACACCAAGGATTCCGGCGCCAACGTGGAACCCGCACAACACAACCCAAGTACTTTGTCCCAACGAAATAGTGAGGTTGTCAATCTCACCGGCTTGCCGTAACAAAGGATTAAGCTGTATCGAGTGGAAGATGTTTGCAAAGAAAATAGTAAACACAATGCAAAGAGAGATTGTATGCTATGTAAAGAATAGGACCGGGGTCCACAGCACAGCTCACTAGAGGTGTCTCTCCCATAAGATAAAAGCATGTTGTGTGAACAATACAGTTGGGCAATTGACAAAATAGAGAAGGCATAACAATGCATATACATGATGATAAATATAGTGAGATTTAATTAGGCATTACTACAAAGTACATAGACCGCCATCCAATTGCATCTATGCCTAAAAGTCCACCTCTCAGGTTATCATCCGAACCCCATTCAGTA
This sequence comes from Lolium multiflorum, assembly GCA_030979885.1. Lineage (NCBI taxonomy): Eukaryota > Viridiplantae > Streptophyta > Magnoliopsida > Poales > Poaceae > Lolium > Lolium multiflorum. The sequence goes on from JAUUTY010001318.1 coordinate 22,823, forward strand.
TTAAGTTGCTAAGCAATAGGATAATTGCATTAAGTATGGTGCGTAATGTAATCGACAACTACATCCTTAGACATAGAATCAATGTTTTATCCCTAGTGGCAACAACACATCACAACCTTAGAACTTTCTGTCACTGTCCCAGGTGTCAATGAAGGCATGAACCCACTATCGAGCATAAATACCCCCTCTTGGAGTTAAGAGTAAAAACTTGGCCAGAGCCTCTACTAATAACGGAGAGCATGCAAGATCATAAACAACACATAAACAATAGATTGATAATCACCATAATCATAGTATTCTCTATCCATCGGATCCCGACAAACACAACATATAGTATTACAGATAGATGATCTTGATCATGTTAGGCAGCTCACAAGATCCAACAATGAAGCACAACAAGGAGAAGACGACCATCTAGCTACTGCTATGGACCCATGGTCCAGTGGGTGGACTACTCTTACCCATCACCCGGAGGCGACCATGCGGTGTAGAGTCCTCCCGGAGATGAATCCCCCTCTCCGCAGGGTGCTCTGGAGGTTTTCATCTCCCGAATCCCCGAGATGGGATCTGCGGGCGGCGGCGTGCCTCTGGAAGGTTTTCCGTATCGTGGCTCCCGGTACGGGGTTTTCGCGACGGAGGCTATTTGTAGGCGGAAGGTAGGTCGTGGGCCACGAGGGGCCCAGTGGGAGCTGTGGGGTGGCGCGGCCAGCTGCCGCGCGCCCCTATCATCTGGCCGCCTCAGGCCCTACTTCATTATCTTTTTCGGTCTTCTGGAAGCTTCGTGCAAAAATAGGACCCTGGTTGATTTCGTTCAATTCCGAGAATATTTCCACTACAGGGATTTCAAACCAAAAACAGCAGAAAACAGCAACCGGCTCTTCGGCATCTTGTTAATAGGTTGGTTCCGTAAAATGCATAAATATGACATATAATGTGCATAAAACATGTAGGTATCATCAATAAAGTAGTATGGAACATAAGAAATTATCGATACACTTGAGATGTATCGCATCCCCAGTTTAGTTCGTCATTCCAGTTGCAAAACGACAACAAAGATAATTCTGAAGTGACATGCCATCATAATCTTGATATACTATTTGTAAACATATGTAATGAATGCAGTATCAAAACAATGGTAATGTCATGAGTAAACAAGTGAATCATATAGCAAAGACTTTTTCTCATGAATAGTACTTCAAGATAAGCATCAATAAGTCTGCATAAGAGTTAACCCATAAAGCAATAAATTCAGAGGTGTTGAAGCAACACATAGGAAGATTGTTTCAGCGGCTGCTTTCAACTTTATAACATGTATATCTCATGGATATTGTCAACATAAAGTAATATAACAAGTGCAATATGCAAGTATGTAGGAATCAATGCACAGTTCACACAAGTGTTTGCTTCTTAAGGTGGAGGGAGATAGGTAAACTGACTCAACAATAAAAGTAAAAGAAAGGTCCTTCAAGAGGAAAGCATCGATTGCTTGATGTATTTGTGCTAGAGCTTTTATTTTGAAAACATGAAACAATTTTGTCAACGGTAGTAATAAAGCATATGAGTTATGTAAATTATATCTTATAAGTTGCAAGCCTCATGCATAGTATACTAATAGTGTCCGCACCTCGTCCTACTTAGCTTGGACTACCGGATCTTTGCATGCCATGTTTCAACCAAGTGTCACAAAGGGGTACCTCTATGCCGCCTGTACAAAGGTCTAAGGAGAAAGCTCGCATTTTGGATTTCTCGCTTTTGATTATTCTCAACTTAGACATCCATACCAGGACAACATGGACAACAGATAATGGACTCCTCTTAAATGCATAAGCATGTAGCAACAATTATTATTCTCATATGAGATTGAGGATATATGTCCAAAACTGAAACTTCCACCATGATTCATGGCTTTAGTTAGCGGCCCAATGTTCTTCTCTAACAATTTTGCATGCTCCAACCACTAAAATGATAGATCCTTCAGACAAGACGGACATGCATAGCAACTCACATGATATTCAACAATAGTTGATGGCGTTCCCCCAGAAGCATGGTTATCGTACAACAAGCAACTTAATAAAATATAAAGTGCATAAGTTATATTCAATACTACGATAGTTTTAAGGCTATTTTGTCCCATGAGCTATATATTGCAAAGGTGAATGATGGAATTTTAAAGGTAGCACTCAAGCAATTTACTTTGGAATGGCGGAGAAATACCATGTAGTAGGTAGGTATGGACACAAATGGCATAGTGGTTGGCTCAAGGATTTTGGATGCATGAGAAGTATTTCCTCTCGATACAAGGTTTAGGCTAGCAAGGTTATTTGAAGCAAACTCAAGGATGAACAGTGCAGCAAAACTCACATAAAAGACATATTGTAAACATTATAAGACTCTACACCGTCTTCCTTGTTGTTCAAAACTCAATACTAGATATTATCTAGACCTTAGAGAGACCAAATATGCAAATCAAATTTTAGCAAGCTCTATGTATTTCTTCATTAATGGGTGCAAAGCATATGATGCAAGAGCTTAAACATGAGCACAACAATTGCCAAGTATCACATTATCCAAGATATTTTAGAATTACTACATGTAGCATTTTCCAATTCCAACCATATAACAATTTAACGAAGAAGAAACTTCGCCTTGAACATTATGAGTAAAGCCTAAGGACATATGTGTCCATATAACAGCGTGAGCGTGTCTCTCTCCCACAAAGTGAATGTTAGGATCCATTTTATTCAAAAAAAAAAAAAACAAAACAAAAACAAACCGACGCTCCAAGTAAAGAACACAAGATGATTGAATAAAAATATAGTTTCAGTGGGAGAACCCGACGATGTTGTCGATGAAGAAGGGGATGCCTTGGGTATCCCCAAGCTTAGACGCTGAGTCTTCTTAAAATATGCAGGATGAACCACGTGGGCATCCCCAAGCTTAGAGCTTTCACTCCTCTTGATCATATATCATACTCCTCTCTTGACCCCTGAAAACTTCCTCACACCAAACTTCAAGCAAACTCATTAGAGTGGTTAGTGCACAATTAATAATTCACATGTTCAGGAGGTGACACAATCATTATTTTCACTTCTGGACATTGCATAAAGCTACTGGACATTAATGGATCAAAGAAATAAATCCAACATAGCAAAAGAGGCAATGCGAAATAAAAGGCAGAATCTGTCAAAAACAGAACAGTCCGTAAAGACGAATTTAAAGCTGGCACCAGGACTTGCTCAAATGGAAAAACTCAAACTAATGAAAGTTGCGTACATATCTGAGGATCACGCTCGTAAATTGGCAGATTTTTTCGAATTTTATACAGAGAACTGTGCCCAGATTCGTGACAGACAGCAATGCTGTTTCTGCGCAGCGATCCCAAATATAACATCAACTTTGGCATAGAAACTTTACTTGGCACAAAAACATGATAAGGAGAGGTTGCTACAGTAGTAAACAACTTCCAAGACTCAACAAAACAAAAAAATTGCTGTAGTAAAAACATGGGTCTCCCATAAGCGCTTTTCTTTAACGCCTTTCAGCTAGGCGCAGAAAGTGCAAATCAAGTAACATCGAGAGTAGAAGCATCAACATTATTATTTTTCATGCAAACACAACTTGTTGCAGAGGGTACTTTAGGTGCTCCATTATCTAAATTTTCTATGGTAGTGCTAGGGGTTTTAGCAATTTTAGGCCTATAATAATTCTTTTGTTTAGGCACTTTAGAGGCGTACATGAATTTTTGCTCTTTACCCACATAAGCTTTCTCATTATACTTGAGAGAAGAAAAGGTTGAACCCAAGGTTCCCATAGCTTTTTCAAGTTCATCAATCCTATTGGTTTGATTATCATGGACAACACAAGTTCCTAGGACACTAATTCTTTCATCAATTCCTCCTAAGGATTTATCAAGTTCATAAGTTTTGTCAAATAACATTCCCAATTTAGTTTCAACACTTGGAAAATTTTTCTCTATGGTTTCCAATTTTTTCATAACATCTTCAAGAGAGATTTCAATTTTAACTTCATTAACAGGTGGTATTCCAACTAGACTCTCAATGATGCAACTAGCTTCTAAAGCGGGAGTACCTAGGAAATTACCTCCCGAAAGAGCATCAAGAACATACCTATTCCAACTAGATAAACCAACATAAAAGTTCCTAAGAAGGATAGTAGTGGAGTGTTTCTTAATGCACCTATGATGAGCATTACTAATTCTATACCAAGCATCTTTAAAACTTTCTCCACCTTGTTGCTTAAAAGAACGAACTTCAACTTCAGGATTACTCATTTTAGTAGCAATAAAGTAAACTAGGCAAAGACAAGTAACTAATTTTTTTGTGTTTTTGATATAGAGAGCAAGACAAGAATAAAGTAAAACTAGCAACTAATTTTTTTGTGTTTTGTTTTAATGCAGCAAACAAAGTAGTAAATAAAATAAAGCAAGACAAAACAAAGTAAAGAGATTGGAGATGAGAGACTCCCCTTGCAGAAATCCTCTCAACGGCGCCATAAAAGAGCTTGATGGCATGGAACTCACACGTTCGTTGGGAACCCCAAGAGGAAGGTATGATGCGACGTAGCAAGTTTTCCTCGTAAAGAAAATGTTTAATCGAACCAGTAGGAGCCAAGAAGCACGTTGAAGGCTGATGGCGAAATGTGATGCGGCGCAACAACAGGGATTCCTGCGCCACGTGGAACCTGCACAACACACCCAAGTACTTTGTCCCAACGAAACAATGTGAGGCTGTCAATCTCACCGGCTTGCTGAAAACAAATGATTAAGCGTATCGAGTGGAAGATGTTTGCAAAGAAAATAGTAAAACACAATTGCAGTAGATTGTATGCTATGTAAAGAATAGGACCGGGGTCCACAGTTCACTAGAGGTGTCTCTCCCATAAGATAAAAAGCATGTTGGGTGAACAAATTACGGTCGATTGACAAATAGAGAAGGGCATAAATAATGCATATACATGATATGATAAATATAGTGAGATTTAATTGGGCATTACGACAAAGTACATAGACCGCCATCCAACTGCATCTATGCCTAAAAAGTCCACCTTCAAGGTTATCATCCGAACCCCATTCAGTATTAAGTTGCAAAGCAACAGACAATTGCATTAAGTATGGTGCGTAATGTAATCGACAACTACATCCTTAGACATAGAATCAATGTTTTATCCCTAGTGGCAACAGCACATCACAACCTTAGAACTTTCTGTCACTGTCCCAGGTGTCAATGAAGGCATGAACCCACTATCGAGCATAAATACTCCCTCTTGGAGTTAAGAGTAAAAACTTGGCCAGAGCCTCTACTAATAACGGAGAGCATGCAAGATCATAAACAACACATAAACAATAGATTGATAATCACCATAATCATAGTATTCTCTATCCATCGGATCCCGACAAACACAACATATAGAATTACATATAGATGATCTTGATCATGTTAGGCAGCTCACAAGATCCAACAATGAAGCACAACAAGGAGAAGACGACCATCTAGCTACCGGCTTATGGACCCATGGTCCGTGGGTGGACCATCACTCATCAATTTATATGACCATGGCGGTGTGTGTAGAGTCCCTCCTAGAGATGAATCCCCTCCCAGAGGGTGCCTGGAGGCGATCTCCGAATCCCGAGATGGGACGGCGGGCGGCGTCTCTCGGGAAGGTTTTCCGTATCGTGGCTCTCTTGCATCAAGCCTGCGATTTGAGGCTATTTGTAGGCAAGGGTAGGTCAGGCTGGCACCGAGGCCTGTGGATCGCAGGCGCGCTTGTGGGCTGAAGCCACAGCCGTCTCTATCATCCTGGGCCGCCTCGTGGCCCCACTTCATTATCTCTTCGGTCTTCTGGAAGCTTCGTGCAAAATAGGACCCTGGGCGTTGATTTCGCCCAATTCCGAGAATATTTCCCTACTAGGATTTCTGAAACCAAAAACTGCTAAAAACAACAATCGGCTCTTCTGAGATCTTGTTAATAGGTTAGTTCCGGAAAATGCATAAATATGACATATAATGTGCATAAAACATGTAGGTATCATCAATAAAGTAGCATGGAACATAAGAAATTATCGATACGTCGAAGACGTATCAGCAGGTGAATCCCAAGTGCTTTGTGTTTGGCCATGTACGCATGCACGTTCACGGTCCTTCCAACTCTAGCGCCACATCTGCCAATGGATTCAGCATGGTTCACCAGGGAGTTGAAGTCGGTGGCGCGGAGCTTCCTGTTGCAGAAGGGGCACTTGTAAATGCCTCGAGCAAAGGGGCCATCGTAATGGCCGGACTGCAGCCTCCTGAGGACGTGACGAGTCTTGGTGTGGAAGGACTCGTCGTCGCTGTCGACGTCGCTGCTCTGCACCTGTCACGTAGCACCAAAGATCGTGCAAAAAACACGGAGTCAATTGCAACGATGATGGAACAGAGAGTGAACAAAAAATCATGCATGATAATATGGGCTCGAAAAAAAGAGGTAGCCTCAGTTACATTGGACACACTTATATCCAGGATTTGAGTCAGTAAACCAAAGATCATGCACAACAAATGTATAGGGGATCGCAACAGTCTTCGAGGGAAGTATTACCCAATTTATTGATTCAACACAAGGGGAGACAAAGAATACTTGTAAGCCTTAACAACCTGAGTTGTCAATTTAGCTGCACCTGGAAACGTACTTGCTCGGCAAGAGTTTATCAAGAGGGTCGCCTTATAGCGTAGGAATAGTAAAATAATGAAAGTTAGCCATGAAATAAAGACAGCAGTAGTGATTATAGTAAACAGCAGGATTAAAATACTATAACAGGGACGGATTTAACGGGCGTTGCATGGATGAGATAAACTCATGTAACAATCAAAGTAATGGGCATTTGCAGATAATAATAAAACGGCATCCAAGTACTAATCAATCAATAGGCATGTGTTCCATATGTAGTCGTACGTGCTTGCAATGAGAAACTTGCACAACATCTTTTGTCCTACCAGCCAGTGGCAGCCGGGCCTCTAGGGAAACTACTGGATATTAAGGTACTCCTTTTAATAGAGTACCGGAGCAAAGCATTAACACTCCGTGAACACATGTGATCCTCACATCACTACCATCCCCTCCGGTTGTCCCGATTTCTGTCACTTCGGGGCCATTGGTTCCGGACAGTGACATGTGTATACTATAGGTAAGATCATAAACAACGAATATCTTCATGAATCAATAACATGTTCAGATCTGAGATCATGGCACTCGGGCCCTAGTGACAAGCATTAAGCATAACAAGTTGCAACAATATCATAAAAGTGACATCTACGGATACTAGGCACTATGCCCTAACAATCTTATGACTATTACATGACCAATCTCATCCAATCCCTACCATCCCCTTCAGCCTACAGCGGGGGAATTACTCACACATGGATGGGGGAAACATGGCTGGTCGATGGAGAGGCGTCGGTGGTGATGGCGGTGAAGATCCCCTCCAATTCCCCGTCCGCCAGTGCCGTAACCGAGACTTCTGCCCCGGTGACGGAGTTTCGTTGATGGCGGTTTCTGGAGGGTTTCTGGCGACTTCGACTTCTCTCTGTGCGTTTTTAGGTCGAACCCGATAAGTAGTCCGAAGGGGGGCGTCGGAGGCCGACCGAGGGGGCCACACCATAGGGCCGCGCGGGCCCCCCCTAGGCCGCGCCGCCTTATGGTGTGGGGCCCTCGGGCCTCCACCTCACTTGTCCTTCTGGCTCCGTCAGTATTCTGGGAAAATAGGGCCTTCTGCATAAATCGAGGATTTTCCCGAAAGTTGGATTTCTGCACAAAAACGAGACACCAGAGCAATTCTGCTGAAAACAGCGTTAGTCCGTGTTAGTTGTATCCAAAATACACAAATTAGAGGCAAAACAATAGCAAAAGTGTTCGGGAAAGTAGATACGTTTTGGACGTATCAACTCCCCCAAGCTTAGCTTATTGCTTGTCCTCAAGCAATTCAGTTAACAACTGAGCGATAAAAGAACTTTCACGAACACATTTGCTCATATGATGTATATATTCTCATGCTATGGCTAATACTTAAGCAGTTCATAATGAGACACATGCAAATAAGATCATCCAACAGCTATGTCAATCATGGAGAGGTACCAACAATTAATAATAAGCATCATGAATCATGTATATAAGCAAGATTGCAATGTTCATAAGAGAATATGATAAAGTGGTATCTCGCTTGCCTGTATTTGATCAGCATAAATGCCGAGGCACCTCTTGGGGTTCATAGAAAGACTAGAAGTAGTGATTGTCAAAGATAAAAGCATCAAAGTTATACCACAATCAATCATATTTTGAGACAAGCATATTATACTAAGAATGACAGTTGTGCTCTCAAGATAGTGCTCAAAGAAAGAATGGAGACACAACATAAAAGTAAAAGATTGACCCTTCGCAGAGGGAAGCAGGGATTAACATGCGCTAGAGCTTTTCATTTGTAAAGCAGGAGTAAAATTATTTTGAGAAGTGTTTGTTGTTGTCAACGAATGGTAATGGGTACACTAACTACCTCATCAACCGGACTCACAAGAGCGGCTCCCATTTTATTTATTTTTGGGTGGCACTCCTTCCAACCTTTCTTTCACAAACCATGGCTAACCGAATCCTTCGGGTGCCTGCCAACAATCTCATACCATGAAGGAGTGCCTTTTTATTTTAGTTTTATTATGATGATGACACTCCCCCCAACCTTTGCTTACACAAGCCATGGCTAACCGAATCCTCGGGTCGTCCAACAATCACAAACCATGGAGGAGTGTCTATTTAAGTTAATTAATTTGGGACTGGGAATCCCATTGCCAGCTCTTTTTGCAAAATTATTGGATAAGCGGATGTGCCACTAGTCCATATGAGAGTCCGTCAAAAGTAAATGACAAGGTTGAAAGCTAAACACCACATACTTCCTCATGAGCTATGAAACATTAACACAAATTGAGAAGCATTTTGAAAGTTTTAAAGGTAGCACATGAGAATTTACTTGGAATGGTTTGAAATGCCATGCATAGGTATTTATGGTGGACACTTTGGAACAACTTGGTTTTCAGGGGTTTGGAAGCACGAGCGGCGTTCCCGCTCAGTACAAGTGAAGGCTAGCAAAAGACTAGGGAGCGACAAATCAAGAGAGCAGTAACTGTCATAATCATGCTTGCGGCAAAATAAATTAACTGAGGCATAAAAGTGATACAAGAACTCTGAAGCAATATAAATCATCGAGGCTTAATTGACTTTTTGTTCAGTCATATGCATGCGTGAGCATGTGCCAAGTCGATATAAATGAATTATTCAGAGGAGGATACCACAATGTCATACCTATCTATGAATAAAACAATGCAAGCGAACATCCATGACATGCTACTCATATTAATAAATTGGAGCTAAACATGAGAGATCATGAACTACTAGACTTTCTCAAATAACATATACCTCACATGAACCAACTAAGCATGCTCACATGGATGAGTATATGTACAAAAATGAAAACAAATAGAGTTCATACCAGCCTCTCACCACAATCAGATTGTCGTAGATCGTCATTATTGCCTTTTCACTTGTGTAGCTTGGATAATATGAAATGAAAACCACGCTCCAGCCACCGAAGACCATTGAACTCATGATGAACTTTACAAACCAAAGAAGAACAGCAAATATTTTTGGTGTTTTCGAATTGGAAACAAGAACGAAAGAAAACAAGCAAACAAAGCAAAATCTTTTTGGGTTTTCTCATAGCAAACCAACGATAGCAAATAAAGTAAACTAAGAGCAAAGAACCAAATAAACAAATGGTGAAGAGAAACAACAGAAATATTTTTGGTCTTTTTGTGTTTTAGGAAAGAAACAAAGCGAAAACAAAAGAATGCAAACTAACAGAAACACAGAAAAGCAGGATGACAGAAATCTGCCAAATCCTGACAGCAGTACAGAAATCGAAATTAACAAAAATCTTCCATTGCTCAGACCAAAAAGTGTTCAACTAATGAAAGTTAGATAACAACCTGGGGAACATGCTCAAAAATTCGACTCAAAATAACGTTCTGGCTGTGCGTACGAATTTTTTTGGTAACAGCACAGAATCTGTTTTTGGACAGCACTTCCCCAAATATCATCTCCCTCTCATTAGAAAACCACTTTAAGAAACTAAACAAGTATGTACAAGTATCCAGCAACCATAATATGCAAAGAATGAGGAATAGTCGGTATACCTGGGTCTCCAAGCTTCTTTGGAATCTTACCATTGAAGGAGTAATTAGCGAGCATAGTGGAAATTTCCTCATTGGGGATTTTCCTTTTGTTAGTAACAATATCTTTCATATACTTTGAATAAGGAGGCAATTTAATAGCATCAGTCAACGGGATTTGCAAAAATAAAGGTTTCATCCAATCACAAAATTTATTATAATGTTCCTCCTCCTTTGATTTTAGTTTCTTAGCAGGAAAAGGCATTTGCTTTTGAACCCAAGGTTCTCTTTCATTACCATGTTTCTCAGCAATAAAATCTTCTTTAGTATACTTTTTATTTTTAGCATGCTTTTCAGGTTCTTTTTCAATTTCTTCTTTATCAGGAGTATCATTCTTATCATTATCTTCCTCATGTTCATTACCACTTTCAGTTTCAGCATCAGAAATAGAAATACTATTAGGATCATTAACAGGTTCAGAGGATTCTACAACATTCTTATGTTTCTTTTTCTTTTTCTTAGATGGAGCACTAGTTTTAGTTAGTTGAGAATCTTGTTCAACTCTTTTGGGATGCCCTTCAGGATATAGAGGATCCTGGGTAGAAACACCACCTCTAGTTGTTACTTCATAAGCATGTTTTTCTTTAGAATTATTTCCCAACAAGTCATTTTGCACTTTAGTAAGTTGATCAATTTGAGTTTGAACCATTTGAAAATGTTTAACAAGTATCTTAACATCATTGGAGGTTCTCTCCACAATACCATGCAATTCACTAATAGCTCGAGAATTTTCCATTAAATGATTCTCTACTCTCATATTAAAGTTTTCTTGCTTAACAATATAATTATCAAACTCATCTAAGCATTGAGCAGGAGGTTTTGAATACGGAATATCTTCCCTAGTAAAGCGTTGAAGAGAGTGTACCTCAATCATGGATGAAGGGGGAGTTATCTCACATAAATCTTCTATAGGAGGTAAATTCTTCACATCTTCAGGTTTAATACCCTTCTCTTTAAGAGACTTCTTGGCTTCCCTCATATCTTCATCATTTAATTTAATCATACCCCTCTTCTTCACTATCGGTGTCGGGGTTGGTTCAATTGTAGACCAATCATCATGATTCCGGCCTATTTTAGCCAATAATTCTTCAGCGTCGTCCGGAGTTCTTTTCCTGAAAACACAACCAGCACAACTATCCAGGTATGCCCTAGACTCAATAGTTAGTCCACTATAAAATATATCAAGTAAATCATGCTTTTCCAAATCATGATCAGGCTGAGCTCTAATAAGAGAGCAAAATCTCGCCCAAGCCTCAGGCAATTTCTCTCCATCTTCCTGGTCAAAATTATAAATTCTCTGCAAAGCAGCATGTTGAGCACTAGCAGGAAAGTATTTTCGAAAGAAAACATCAAGCAATTCTTTTGGGCTTTTAATAGAACCAGGAGGCAAATTATTATACCAAGTTTTAGCATCATCCTTTAATGAGAAAGGAAAAATTTTAGCGACAAAATAAGTACGCATCTTAATATCATCAGAAAACAAGCCACTAAGAGTAGATAAATGTGCCTATATGTTCAATAAAGACTTTCTTTTTCAAAGAATTGCTGCAGCAGTGTTTTCTCAACAATAGCTATATGAGATAGATCAAGAGAAAATTCATAATCTTTATCCCTAATGTTTATAGGAGATGTGGCAAATTTAGGATCGAGAGCAGTTTATATCTAACAAAGATGTTCGCAAGCAACTTTTTAATTTTTCTTGCATCAGTAGTAGCATTGCATTTTTCAATAAAATCATCATCAAGCTCTACATAATCTTCATCAAGATCATCACTAGAATATTCAACAGACTCAGGTGAATTAACAGGTGTAGCAGCATTTTCATTAGGAGTTTCAGTATTTTCAATTTGTCTAGACCTAGCAATTGTAGCATCTAGAAAAGATCCTAACGAACCATCATTATCAAGCACAACAGAAGCATCATCACAATTATGAGAAGAAATTTCAGATTCAGCAGAAGTACCAGCATTTGAAGCTTGTGGTGGTGAAACAAGTTTACTTATCACAGATGGTGAAAGAGTAGCAGAGGTACTCAGAGTTGTACCTTTTCTTGTAGTGGATGGTAATATGGCGATCTTAGTATCGCGAGGTTTACCCATGATGGAGAATTTGCAGCGAACAATATCAATCCAAGTGAACTTCCAAATAAAGCTATGCTCTTGAATTCAAGTGCCTTGGTGTCAGTCTCTGAAGTGCATCCACAAGTAAAGAAGATCGCAACAAATTTCGAGGGAAGTATTACCTAACTTATTGATTCGGACACAAGGGGAGACAAAGAATACTTGTAAGCCTTAACAGCTGGAGTTGTCAATTCAGCTGCACTGAAACAGATTTGCTCGCAAGAGTTTATCGTGAGTAATAGCTTTATAGCAAAGAGGAATAGTAAAATAACAAAGCATGGTGAAATAAAGATACAGAGGATTATAGTAAACAAAATAGATTAAACATCAGAAAGGTCAGTGGACGGATTTAATCTGCGTTGCATGGATGAGAGAAACTCATGTAACAATCAAAGTAGGGCATTTGCAGATAATAATAAAACGGTATCCAAGTACTAATCAATCAATAGGCATGTGTTCCATATATAGTACGTGCTCGCAATGAGAAACTTGCACAACATCTTTTGTCCTACCAGCCGATGGCAGCCTGCCTCTAGGAAACCACTGATATACTCCTTTTAATAGAGTACCGGAGCAAAGCATTAACACTCCGTGAACACATGTGATCCTCACATCACTACCATCCCCTCCGGTTGTCCCGATTTCTGTCACTTCGGGGCCATTGGTTCCGGATAGCGACATGTGTATACAACTTGCAGGTAAGATCATAAACAACGAATATCTTCATGAATCAATAACATGTTCATATCTGAGATCATGGCACTCGGGCCCTAGTGACAAGCATTAAGCATAACAAGTTGCAACAATACTCAAAGTTGACATCTACTTGATACTAGGCACTATGCCCCAACAATCTTATGACTCACATGACCAATCCTTATCCACCCTACCATCCCCTTCAGTTTGCCTGGGAATTACTCACACATGGATGGGGGAAACATGGCTGGTCGAAGGAGAGGCGTTGGCTGTGATGGCTGCAGATCTCCTCCACCTCGTCCTGCCGGAGTGCCGCGCAACGGAGACTTCGGCTCCCGTGGACGGAAAGCCACATGTGGCGGCTCTGGAGGGTTTCCGGCGACTTCGACTTCTCTCTCGTGCGTTTAGGTCGAACCCGATAAGTAGTCCGAAGGGGGGCGGAGTCCTGGTGGGGCCACACCATAGGGCCGCGCGGGCCCCCCCTAGGCCGCGCCACTTATGGTGTGGGGCCCTCGGGCCTCCACCTCACTTGTCCTTCCTGGGTCTGGCCGCATTCTCGGTAAAATAGGGCCTTCGCATAAATTCCGAGATTTTCCGAAAGTTGATTTCTGGGACAAAATGAGACACTGTGAGTACCTCACAAAATGGGCTGCTAGGTCCGTAAGGCTTGTATCCAAAATACACAAATTAGAAAATAGCAAAAGTGTTTGGGAAAGTAGATACGTTTTGGACCAAAGATCATGCACAACAAATTTGTACACACCAATTGTTTACTGACCAAACCCTGAATCAATTTATGCCCAAATATTCATCATCATCGGCACAAATCTTAAACAAAAGCAAATCACAAACACTAATAACGCAAGATCTAACACAAAAGGATCGAACTAGGAACAGACGAACAGTAATAACGCAAGATCTAACACAAAAGGATTGAACTAGGAACAGACGAACAGTAATAACGCAAGATCTAACACAAAAGGATTGAACTAGGAACAGACGAACCGTAATAACGCTAGATCTAACACAAAGGATTGAACTAGGAACAGACGAACAGTAATAACGCAAGATCTAACACAAAAGGATTGAACTAGGAACAGACGAACCGTAATAACGCTAGATCTAACACAAAATGATTGAAATGAGATAAGAACAAGGGAACAAAGGGTTACCTCCGAATCGTAGTCGACGATGGTGGTGTCGTAGGGGTTCTTCGGCGCGTCGTACTGCACTGGTTCGTACGGGTCCCAATGGACGGGGGCCTGGACGGGGGCGGCGGCCGATGCGCCGGCTGCTACGTTGGAAGCAGCGACAGGGGCCTGGACGGGGGCGGCGGCCGATGCGCCGACAATGGGCATCTCATTCTTCTCCATCGCCGGCGGTTTTCTTCGGGGTTTTTTCTTCGGTTGTGGAGAAGATGATGGGACAGGAGAGGCGGTTGCAGTGAGCCAGTGAGAACGTGCGTCGAGGGAGAGAAAGAGGGGCTCTATAAAGACGAAGGTGGCGTGTACCGCAACACGCGTCCGCTATGCACGGCTGCAGCGTGCACCGCTACACGAGTCTATAATTTCTTATGTTCCATGCTACTTTTATTACAATACTTGAATGTTTTATACATACTTTACAACATTATTATACATTTTCCGACACTAACCTATTAACAAGATGCCTAAGCGCCAACATATTAAGTTGCTGTTTTTGGTTTCATAAATCCTAGTAAGGAAATATTCTCTGAATTGGACGAAAGCCCAGAGGCCTATTTTTACACGAAGCTTCGAAGACCGAAAGGGAGACGAAGTGGGGGGCCACGAGGTGGCGACACAGGTATGCCACATTGGCCTCCGGTCGCGCCCTAGCGTGTGGGCCCCTCGTGACGCCCTTTGACCTACCCTTCCGCCTACAAATAGCCTTCGTCGCGAAACCCCCAGTACTGAGAGCCACGATACGGAAACCCTTCCAGAGACGCCGCCCCGCGTAATCCCATCCTTCGGGGGATTCAGGAGATCGCTCCCGCACCCCGCGCCGTGAGAGGGGGAATCATCGAGGGGCTCTTACATCATCATGCCCGCTCCTGATTGATGCGTGAGTAGTTCATCCTTGGACTATGGGTCCATAGCAGTAGCTAGATGGTTGTCTTCTCCGCTTGTGCTATCATTGTTTAGATCTTGTGAGCTGCCTAACATGATCAAGATCATCTATTTGTAATGCTACATGTTGTGTTTGGCGGGATCCGATGAATATAGAATACTATGTTAAGTTGATTATCAATCTATCATATATGTGTTGTTTATGTTCTTGCATGCTCTCCGTTGCTAGTAGAGGCCCTGGCCAATTGATACTTGTAACTCCAAGAGGGAGTATTTATGCTCGATAATGGGTTCATGCCTCCATTGAATTTGGGACAGTGACAAGAAAGTTCTGTATAAGGTTGTGGATGTGTCAGTTACTAGGGATAAAACATTGATGCTTTGTCTAAGGATAGTTTGTGTTGATTACATTACGCCCATCATACTTAATGCAATTATCTGGTTTACAACTTAATACCGGAAGGGGTTTGGATGATAACCTGAAGGTGGATTATTTAGGCATAGATGCATGCCGGATAGCGGTCTATGTACTTTGCCGTAATGTCCTGATTAAATCACATAGTAATCATCGTTGGATATGTATTGAATCTTTATTTGTCAATTGTTCGCCTGTAATTTGTCTTTACCCGCAAGATGTTAGTTATCTTATTGAGAGACAATTAGTGAACTCAGGGACCCCGGTCCATTCTTTTACATCTGAATACATTCTACTGCAATCATTGTTTTACCGTTTTTTGCAAACAAACACCATCTTCCACTCGATACGTTTAATCCCTTGTTTTCATAGTTTCATAGATTGAACTCACTGCTACGTTGGGGAAAAGTACTTGATCGTAAGGTAGGTTCACACGCAAGTATTTGTTTGTCTGTGTTGCGCCAAGAATATAAATTCCTCCACCAACAACCTTCACGTGCTTCTTGGCTCCTACTGTTTTGATAACCTTGGTTTCATACTGAGGGAAACTTGCTTCTATACGCATCATACCTTCCACTTGGGGTTCCCAATGGACGTGTGCTTCACGCGGCTGCAGCGTGCACCGCGACACGAGTCTAACCCTGGGACGTTTGGTGTACTCAGTTATAACCTCGGGCCTTATACAGAAATTTTATCTGTACTCAGTTTTCCCCTCGAGGACTTAGACCGGCAAGTGCAATATACTCAGTTTTACCCTCAAGTAGCTGGTCAACAGAGAGTCAACAAATGAGATTAACATAGCTAATTGAGTCATTTCATGCGCAAAAAAATCCAAAAAAATAAAAACATAGTGGCAACTACTCATGGAGTCTTCCTACGCAACCTGCCACCTAGAAAACCTTAACAAACATATATAAATCAAGTTTTACCACAAATTGCCACTTCTCAGAATCACTAGTGTAGCTATGAAGATGCATGGTTTTCCACCCAAACCCCTTTGCAAAACATCTTTCCCAAAACATAGTTTGTCTAAATGATGCCATAATTGTCACACTCATGTATATTTGAATTGCAAATAATTTGATGTAGCCCAATATGAATTATATTGTACAAAACACACATTTTTCATTTTGTAATTCTTTTGTTTGAATCCCTTAGTCTATTTACTATTTATGTGCCCTTGGATTCTTAGTACTACTCAGTTTTGCCCTCAAGTACTGTCACAAATGCTCTGAGAAGCCCAAACTTATCCTGATTGGTTGAGCCGTTGTCACACGGATCGACTCCACGAACCGTTGATCCACTGATCTAACGGGCAGTATACCCCTATCCGTCTCTTCGTGGCAACCTCTCTCTCTCTCTCTTGGCCACCCTCTCTCTCTCTGTCGGTGGAGAATGCAATAACGAGTTTGCCACTTAATATAGTTTGGGATATAGTATTGGTATAAACATGAGGCATACATATTTGCGGATTTCGGCGATTGCATTATTTGTCACCCCTCTAACAATTATCAACTATCTTTAGCTGTCCTTTTCTTTTAGGGAATATAGTTTGGGATATAGTATTGGTATTTTGAAACGGCCTAAAAGTGGTATAATTTTGGTATAAACATGAGGCATACATATTTGCGGATTTCGGTGATTGCATTATTTGTCACCCCTCTAACAATTATCAACTATCTTTAGCTTTCCTTTTCTTTTAGGGAATATAGTTGGTAATTTCGGTGAATGCACACACTAACTTTGAAAACAACTACAAGTACATGTAACTGAATAATGGATTTGTAACAAGGTATCCCTTGTAACAACTTCTAGCGCCTGGTGAGCAATGATAAGAATCCGATCGTAATTATACAACAAAAAAAACAACCAGCCATCAGATTAGCTTGCTTCTTCAACTCGATCAGCTGCCTTAACTGCTTGTTCATTTTCTTCAGTTCTCCCTTCACTTCCACCAGTTCTGCATTGGGAGCATTAGGCATAATCGGAACGGCTCCTCTCCACCGCATTCTCTACAAGCAGTCCCCTCCCAAATTGCGCCCAATAGTGCCAATTGATTCCCCGCAACCAAGCCTCTGATCCAGACATCGATCCACTCAAACCCTGCATTTCTTCAAGATCTGAAAACAACAACGTGAACCCTAAATCCCAAATTCGAGGGAATAACAAGAAAATCGAGAGAAAACAGAGAAATTGGAGCGAGATCTAACCTTATCCCCCTCTCTATATGGCAAGCTCTCGCATGCAACGAACTCACGTCCACGGTTGCCGTTCTCGTCCGTCTTACAGATCGACCGCTTCAGAGGCTCCTGGCGTGGGCAGTCAGGGCATCTTGTCAAAGGCACGGGTCCATACTGCGGCCATGAAGAACGGGAGGTCGAAGAGAAACTAGACATCACCCGCGTGCCGGAGAAGGGCTGCCGCTGGCGGAGAAGAAGAACAATGGGGCGCGGAGAAAGAAAGGGGAAGCAATGGCACGGGCACGGGCGCGGGGCTAGCTCGGGCTCCCATTTTGCAACGGTCACCTGGGTAAGCTGTGGGTCCGGCGCGCTAACGTGGACAAGTTGTGGGTCCCACGATGATCTGGATAAGTGGAGACGTGTCCACTGCGGGGCACCAACAGCGGCCCCACTTGCCAGCACCAACCAACGTCAACTAAACGGGATTCCTTCCGTCCGAGCTCTTTCTGCGGGTTATAGACAAGGGGTTGGGGAAAACTGAGGAAAAACTAAGGAGCTGGGGAAAACTGAGTACAACTAAGGACCCGAGGGCACGAAAATAGAAATCCCAAAATTCTTCTATATTATCTTTTCCAATGATAGACCCACTACCTACCGGTATATCTTTCAAAGTAAACTTAGGATGAAGCATGATGAAATAAGCAAAAAGTAATAAAGTAAACTAAGCAAGTAGAATAAAAATAAAGACAAGTAACTATTTTTTGTGTGTTTTGATATAGAGCAAGTAAACAATACAGAAAGTAAAGTAACTAATTTTTTTTGTGTTTTTTGGATATAAAGCAAACAAGACAAGAATAAAATAAAGTAAAGAAACACAAAAACAAAGTAAAAGAGATTGGATGAGACCCCCTTTGCAATGGTATCTTGATCTCTACACTGCTGCCGTAAATTTAGCTGATACGTTACACACGTCTGCTAGAACCCAAGGGAAGGTATGATGCGGGATAGAAGCAAGTTTCTCGCATAAAACCAAGGTTATCGAACCAAAGAGGGAGCCATGAAGCCATCTTAAGGCTGTTGGTGAGGAGTGAGCGCGCAACACCAAGAAACCGGCGTCAACGTGAACCCGCACAACACAATCAAGATACTTTGCCCCAACGTAACAATGAGGTTGCCAATCTCACCGGCTTGCTGAAAACAAAGGATTAAGCATATCGAGTGGAAGATGGTGTTTGTTTGCAAAGAACAATAAAGAACAAAGTATTGCAGTAGATTGTATTCGATGTAAAGAATGGACCGGGGTCCACAGTTCACTAGTGGTGTCTCTCCAATAAGATAAATAACATGTTGGGTGAACAAATTTGGGAAATTGACAAATAAAGATTCAATACATATCAATGATGATTACTATGAGATTTAATCAGGGCATTACTTAATAAAGTACATAGATCAGTTATCCAACATGCATCTATGCCTAAATAATCCACCTTCGGGTTAGCATCCGCACCCTCCAAAATATTAAGTTGTAAACAACAGACAATTGCATTAAGTATGGTGCGTAATTCAACACAAATATCCTTAGATAAAGCATCGATGTTTTATCCCTAGTGCAACAGCACATCCACAACCTTAGAACTTTCAATAATGTCCTAGATTAAATGGAGGCATGAACCCACTATCGAGCATAAAAACTCCTGGAGTTACAAGTATCAACTTGGCCAGAACCTCTACAACTGAGAGCATGCAAGAACATAAACAACACATATATGATAGATTGATAATCAACTTGACATAGTATTCTAGATTCATCGGATCCCACCAAACACAACATGTAGCATTACAAATAGATGATCTTGATCATGTTAGGCAGCTCACAAGATCTAAACAATGATAGCACAAGCGGAGAAGACAACCATCTAGCTACTGCTATGGACCCATAGTCCAAGGATGAACTACTCACGCATCAATCCGGAGGCGGGCATGATGATGTAGAGCCCCTCCGGTGATGATTCCCCTCTCCGGGCAGGTACTCCGAGGGCGATCTCCGAACCCCCCGAGATGGGGATTGGCGGGCGGGCGTCTCTAGTAATGCCTTCCGTGATCGCGGCTCCTGCACAGAGGGTTTCGCGACGAAGGCTTTAAAGGCGGAAGGGCGGAGTCGGAGGGGTCACGGGGGCCCCACACGCCAGTCCCATGCTGCCCCCTAGGCCGCGCCGCCTCTAGTGTGGCGGCGCCCGTGCCCCACTTCCTTTCCTCGGTCTTCTTCCGGGAAGCTCAGAAAATAGGACCCCCGGGCGTTGGATTTCGTCCACTCAGAATATTTCCTTTGTAGGGATTTCGAAACCAAAAACAGCAAGAAACAAAGAATCGGCGCTGGCATCTTGTTACTAGGCTAGTGCCGGAAAATGTATAATAATGATGTAAAGTATGTATAAAACATTCAAGTATTGTCATAAAAGTAGCATGGAACATAAGAAATTATAGATACGTTTGAGGGACGTATCGGGGAGGAACCCTGCAAGTCTGGCCACGGCGCGGAAGCTTCGAGCTCGCGCGTGCGGCCGGAGTGGAAAGTGGGGACTGGATAGGGACAGTCCCCTTCCCCAGTCCACATTTAATAGACTAGGGGCACGTACACTGGCCAGCCACGGACCAGGCTGACACGCGAGACGTCATACAAAAGGGGAAGACAGTAAACCCGGCCCAGATTTGGGGCCGGTTTATGGTTTGCTCCTGGACACTCGGCCATCCACATTTGCGGTGCGTCGCTGCCACAATGGCTGTCCTCGCTGACCCATCCTGATGCCACAAGTTTTGATACCGCCACGTTGGAGATGCCCCGATGCATTGGGAAGGTTGTTGCTGTTCTCACTAGCCGCCAGCGTGCTTCAAGCAACTTTTGGTGGAATGGTCCCGAGGAGGTTCCCTGGTCGCTGTGGAGTCCTATGTGGTGTAGGTGTATGCATTAGGGCATGAGCAAAAGTTCTCAGAAGCAACATGGTTAATTTTATCTCTCCAATGGAAGCTGGGCAACTAGTCGGTGATGCTAAAAGACCCCACAAATATGACACTATGTATCTCTTTCTCTCTCCAAAAAGCATGCTTTTTAGGCTTAAGACCCACTTCTTGAAGAGGAGGCTGCCTCCTCATCCGAACCTACTTTGGACCACCCGAACCTAGTTAAAGGTGTGAGGCTGTTCTAGGGCAGTGCATTGGGCATGCCTTAGTGGCTTCGGAGCTGATTCTTGGCCTCATGCTTGTCCGCCCACCGCATGTGCTTGTTGTCGCCTTTGTCCGATGACGAGGGCTCAAAGGTTGTCTAGGTGTCCTGGATGAGGTCTCGGTGCAGATCTAGGTAAAACCCTAGACTTGTCTTGTGACCGAAGCTTGATGATGTCACCTTGGGTGTCGTCTGCTTTCTAAAGTGGGATTAAGCCGGCGTAAATCTTTCCACCTCTTCGTTCCTCCTGGGAAACCTTAAGTAAATCCTATATGCTTCTGGCTAAGTTTGACACAAGGCTGCATGGACCGCCCTGCTGGCTCGCTTGTGTTATTTTTTGTTTTCTGATTTTATTTTATTTTCTATTTCTTTTCAAGCCTGGTGATTTAATTTTTTAAAATTTAAATATATTTTAAATGTAAATTTTCTATCTCAAATATTCAAAAAAAATCAAATTGAAAAATTGTTCAAGCATAAAAATTGTTCAAATGCGAAAATTGTTCAAGTATAAAAAAATTGTTCAAATTTGAAAACTGTCTAAGTATAAAAATTATTTGAATACGAAATAGTTTGTAATATGATATTTTACAAATTTGAAATTGTTCAAATATAAAATTGTTCGAATTTGGAAAATTGTTTAAATTTAAAAATTTGTTCAAAATTTAAAAAATTTCCAAATCCGTAAATTTTTCATATACAAAAATAATAAATTTTGTAATGTTCAGAATTTTAAAATTTGTTCCACCTTAAAATTGTTCAAATCTAAATAAATAAATAAATAAGTTGTTTAGGAACTGAAACAGCTGTTCGAGATCGTGGGCCAGGCCCAACAACTACCAAAAGTGTTCTTCACGCCACCGAGCAGGTCGGTGTAAAGCACCCCCGGAAACTTTAGATCCATGGGTCAGATGATGGCGACATTCCAGATCACCTCTTGGGGGCATCATCTATGAAGTTGTGCATTCCACGAGGTACATGTGGAAGACTTTTCCTAATCCGTGTGTCTGAGGGTCGCTGAAGCTTAGCAACAACAAGGATGATGAGAAAAGTAAGGAAAAGATCTCCCTTTGTCACTTCTTTGGCGCATCGACCTGCCTTCCTCTTGGGCTTCTCGCTATGAAGCCTGAGTCGCCGCTCAAGTAGCGGGTGGTGAAGATGACCAAAATGGTTACTAAATCCGCCAGAAAGACCTTATCTCGTACGTATTGTTTGATCTCCTATTCGTAGATTTGACACCATAATTAGAGCCGGTAGTCATCTGCGGTGAAGGGTCAACCGTTTGACATGGGCCGTATCGTAGGCTTATCAAGGATGCAATTGAAAGAACATCTCATTATGTTTTGAGTGTTTGATGTCAATGTACGTGATATACTAATGTTTGGTTAAGTGGTACAGGGATTATATAGATACATTTGTGTGTGTGTTGGATGTGGTCAGTGCTGTCAAAGAGAATCAGAAAAAGTTCATCAGGCCGGATAATCCGGGCCGGATATTTCCAAAATATCCGGCCCCCAGAATTTCGGCTAAGGACTTGAGGGAAATCAGCTCAGTATAGGGGCCGGACATTTGGTCCTGTTTTATGTCCTGTATTTATTATCCTGCTGTATATTTTTCAAGAATATCCCGCCTCGAAACGGCTAAGGAGTCACAGAAAAGTGGCTCTCGTATGGGGCTGACATTTGACCGGACATGTCCTGGTTTTGTACCTGGAGGCCGGATTAATCCGGGGGGTTGACTATCCGTTCAAATGCAGCTTCTGACACGGAAGGCTCAACGGCTGGATTTTGGGGAGGGGTATTTATACCCCTCTTCTTCTTCCTTACCCCTTTGCTCAATCATTGCACAAGAATTCTGCCAAGCTACACCACCATTAGAGCCACCTCAAGAAACACAAGATTTGCAAGATCTCCTTCCTCCCCCAACCAAAGCTCTTGATCTTTGGAGATTCGAAGGAGAAGCCACCGATCTACATCCTCACCGAAGCGTTTTTCATTTCCCCCTCATTTGTTTGAGGGATCTCATGCTAGTGTTCCTATTTGGTTCCCTAGTTGATTTGTGTTGATGTGTTGTTGTTGATTGTTGTATTGTTACAGATTTGGGAGCCTCCAATTCAGTTGTGGATGTGCCCCAAGAACTTTGTAAAGGCCCGGTTTCCGCCTCGAGGAAATCCCTTAGTGGAAGTGGGCTAGGCCTTCGTGGCGTTGCTCACAGGAGATCTGAGTGAAGCCTTCGTGGCTGTTGGTTTGGCTTGCGTAGCAACCACACTCCTCCAAACGTAGACGTACCTTCTTGCAAAGGAAGGGAACTACGGGAATCATCTCCGTGTCATCGCGTGCTCCACTCTCGGTTACCTCTATCCCACTCTATCTCCTATATATTGCGTAGCTATATCTTGCTTAGTTGGTAACCTTGTCATATAGGTAAATTCACTTAGTTGCATATCTAGAGAATTTACCTTTGTGTCAAACCTAAATTGAAAAAGAACTAAAAATTGGTTAGCACCTATTCACCCCCCCTCTAGGTGCGGCATACGATCCTTTCAATTGGTATCAGAGCCTCGGCTCTTATTTCGGGCTTAACCGCCTAAGAGTATGCCGGACGATGTGCCTCCCGGAAGAGGCCGGTAAGTTGGTCACCATGGAGGACATCAATTCGTTGAGATCCTCCATGGACGCTCAAATGGAAAGCATGAGAAAACTAATTTCCTCCCGAGCTAAGACCAGCTCCTCTGAAATTCGGACACGGGTGTGTTAGAAGAGGGAGGTGCTTCGGCATTACCCTCCTCTACTAAACCCGTGGAAGGTGATAACTTAAACACTATCAAACTCTCCCATTGCATCTCCTAGGGGAACTAGTGGAGGTGAGAGCTACAATCGAGTAGCTCCACCTTTTCTATCTCCCGATATACCGGTTCCCCATCCCCATTTGAACATCCGAGGCGACCCACCTAAGTTTTCCGTTGATAATTTCGATACTTGGCAATTTGAGTTTCGCTCTCATGTTTGCAGTGCCTCCAATGAACTTTGGAGAATCATCTTGGAAGGCTTCAAGCCCTACAACCCCGACAAGTTGACTAGAAGAGAAGCGGTTGATAGTCAACTCAACAACACCGCCTTGCACATGATTCAAACTAGTGTGGGGACACAAGAGCTGCCTCGTGTTCGGAACTACACCACCGCCAAGGAAGCTTGGGATGGTTTGGCCGCTAGTTGCATTGGAAGTGAGAGCACGAGAAGGAACAAGTATAATGCTCTTCGGAATCAAGCCGAAGGATTCATGAGGCTACCGGATGAAGATCATCAAGTCATGTATGGAAGACTCCTCATCGTTGCCGATCGATGCCTTCCGGCTTAGTGGTGCCACCCACATCAATGACTCTTGGATCAAGGAGAAGTACATTGAATGCATGATGCCGTTTGTACCCATTGATGTCAAGACCCTTGTTGGGAGAGAATGCTATTCCTCTCTCTCATCTCAAGATGCCGTGCACGAGATGCAAGCCCTCAAGGTGCTCGAGCAAAACTCTCATGATTCTCGCAATCGTGCCATTGGTATGGCAAAAGGGAACAATCTTGCCTTGGTGGTCAACCCCGTTGAAGAAGTGTACCCTCAAGAACAATATAGGGCATCTTGGAGTATGTCCTATCCGGAAGATTTGGAATGCCACTATCATGATCACATGGCCTTCCATGCAAAGTCATTTTGGGTTGATCCCTCCAAGGCCAAGGAAGACAACATCAAGAGAAACCACAAAAGTGGGTTCACTAGCTTTGGTCCAAAAACAAGATCATGCTACAATTGTGATGACAAGCGCCACTTCATTGCCGAATGCCCCTATGAGAATAGAGAGCTTCATAATGGAAGGCTCATTCCCAAGGACAAGAGCAAAGACACAAAGGGCAAATATTCAAAAGCCCCCAACAAGAAATTCTACAACAACAAGACCAAGAAGGGCAAGAGGCCTCCAAGAGTTGTGCTAGTGACTAGGGAAGAATATTCTTCCGATGAAGTTGAAAGCTCTAGTGATGATGAAGGAGAAAGCTCAAAGGAAGTGGCCGCCATTGTCACTACCAACATTCCCTCTTCATCTCTCTTTGAATCCCCCAATGAGAATCCTCATATCAAGAATGCACATTGCTTCATGGCAAAATCCTCCTTGGACACATCTATTGTGCTATCAACTCAAGAAGAATATACCTCCGGAGATGATGATGTTGATGATGAAGAAGATGCAACCTCTAATGGATTGGTCGCTCTTGCCTCCCTCTCCACTAACTCTTCATCACCAAGTGAATCCCCCAATGAGATCATTCATGTGGAGGAAGAAAGTTGTCTCATGGCTAAAACCTCCGAGGTATCATCTCCTAGCCCCTCTATGCCTAACATACACTACAAGAAAAGTTGCCATGGCCGACGAAGTTGAAGTCGCGCCGTGGTTGCTGGTGTACCATGGCCGACGATTTTGGTCCCTCCGTGGTGCATGTCAAAACTTTTTTTTCTCGTTTTTGAGGCCACCTAGCCCGACGAAAGCGGCCAAAACGTGGCGTATGGTGGCCCGGGACGTCTCGAAATCTCGGGTTCACCGGCCGAGTCAACGCAAATCCGCACCGCCGAGGGATGTAGGGCCCAGATGGCAGCCTCTCTGGCATTGTTTTTTTTCTACATCGCGCCATCTCGTTCAACGAGCCGTTTACGACGCAGGATCATGGGTCCCGCATGTCATCCTCTATGAACCAAAATTCTTTCTATTCTTGGATTTTTTGACCCCCGATTTCTCGGGTTACTCTTTCTTTTGATCCCTTGCCGCCTTGGAAACGTTGAGAGCCGCTAAATGGGACCCGCATGTCATCCTCATGTGCAATCAACTTTCTTTTCTTGAGTTTTTTTTGGCACCTCAAATTTGGTCACTTGCCTTTTTCTTTCGATCCTCTGCCGCCTCTCAAACGGTGATACCGCTGCGTCGCTAACCTGACCCGCATGTCATCCTCATGTACTATAAAACTTTCTTTCCTTGGATTTTTTTTGGCACCTCAAATTTGGTCACTTGCCTTTTTCTTTCGATCCCCCGCCGCCTCTCAAACGGTGCCGCTGCTGCTAAATGTGACCCGCATGTCATCCTCTATGTACTATAAAACTTTCTTTCCTTGGATTTTTTTTGGCACCTCAAATTTGGTCACTTGCCTTTTTTTCGATCCCCTGTCGCCTCTCAAACGGTGGATGTTCATTGGTCGTTAACTCTGACCCGTACAAGCCATCTCAATGTACTTATAAAAACTTTCTTTCGGATTATTTTTGGCACCTTCAAATTTGGTCACTTGTCTTTTTCTTCGATCCCCCGCGCCTCTCAAGGTGATACCGCTGCTGCTAAATTGGACCCGCATGTCATCCTCTATGTACTATAAAACTTTTCTTTTCTTGAATTATTTTTGGCACCTCATATTTGGTCACTTACCTTTTTCTTTCGATCCCCTGCCGCCTCTACGTTGATACCGCTAAATGGGACCCGCATGTCATCCTCTATGTACTATAAAACTTTCTTTTCTTGATTTTTTTGGCACCTCATATTTCGTCACTTGACTTTTTCTTCGATCCCTGCTGCCTCTCAAACAAGGATACCTGCTGTCGCTAAATGGGACCCGCATGTCATCCTCTATGTACTATAAAAATTTCTTTTTGAATTATTTTTGGCTCCTCATATTTGGGCACTTGCCTTTTTCTTTTTCTTTCGATCCCCTGCCGCCTCTCAACAAAGGATACCGCTGCCGCTAAATGGGACCCGCATGTCATCCTCTATGTACTATAAAACTTTCTTTCCTTGGATTTTTGGCTCCTCATATTTGGGCACTTGCCTTTTCTTTCGGTCTCATGCCACGTTTGAAATGTTGAGGAACCTGCTGGCTCATGGGACCCGCATGTCATCCTCTATGTGCTATAAAAGTTTCCTTTGTTGGATTTTTTTCACCCTCTGATTTTTGGCTTGCCTTTTTCTTTTGATCCCCTGCCCCCTTTGAAACGTTGAGTAAGCTGTTGGCTCAAGGGACCCGCATGTCATCCTCTATGTCCATCAACTTTCTTTTCTTAGATTTTTTTTCACCCCCTAATTACTAGCTACTTTCTTTTTCTTTTGATCTCAAGCCGCATTACAAACATTGAGACCGCTGCTGCAAAATGGGACCCACATGTCATCCTCTATGTACAATAAATCTTGGATTATTTTTGGCTCCTGATATTTGGTCACTTGCCTTTTTCTTTCGATCTCATGCCGACTTTGAAACGTTGAGGCTGCTGGCTCATGGGTCCCGCATGTCATCCTCTACGAACAATAAACGTCCTTTCTTGGAGTTATTTTTTACCCTAATTTGTGGCTACTTCATTTTTTTTTGATTCCCCCTGCCCCTTTGAAACGATGAGGACGTTGTTGGCAGGTCGGTCCCACATGTCATCCTCTATGAACAATAAAAGTTTCCTTTGGTGGATTTATTTTTGACCCCTAATTAATTTCTGGCTATTTCCTTTATTTTTCTTTTGATCCCCTGCCGCCTTGGAATTGTTGAGAATGCTGCTGCCTCATTTTTCTTTTGGTCCTGTGCCGCCTTGGAAACGTTGAGACCGCTGCTACAAAATGGGACCCGCATGTCATCCTCTATGTACAATAAAGTTTCTTTTCTTGGATTATTTTTTGGCTCCTGATATTATGTCACTTGCCTTTTTCTTTCGATCTCATGCCGACTTTGAAACGTTGGAGGATGCTGCTGCCTCATGGGTCCCGCATGTCATCCTCTCAGAACGATAAATGTTTTCTTTTCTTGTATTTTTTTACCAACTGATTTTTGGCTTTTTTTATTTTCGATCCCCTGCCGCCTTTGAAACGTTGACGACGCTGCTGGCTCATGGGTCCCCGATGTCAGCCTCCCCGTACAAGAAACATGTGATATTTTATTTTGCAGACAATAAACGTTGTATTTCGCTCTGAGCTATTGCAAACGGATAAATTAAATCTTTATATCTACATAAACAAACTTATATGTTGAATCTCCTTGTTTTTTGTTTTTGCGAAGCATAGGACTTTCCTGTTTTTTTTTTTGAGAAAAATCCGACCTTTCCTGTTTTGGAGTGGGCTGAAATTGTACGAGTCAAAAGGCCCAGCAGGATAGTTCGAAGGCCCAGATGTCCAGATACAGCCCAATTGAAATCTTTCTTTCTTGGATTTTTTCACACCCCGATTTCTCGGGTTACTTCCATTTTTCTTCGGTCCTCAGGCCGTTTGGCGTTTGAGACCGCTGCTGTGCCAACCAGGTCATCCTCTATGTACAATAAAGTTTCTTTTCTTGGATTATTTTTGGCTCCCGATATTATGTCACTTGACTTTTTCTTTCAATCTCATGCCGACTTTGAAACGTTGAGGAAGCTGCTGGCTCATGGGTCCCGCATGTCATCCTCTATGAACAATAAAAGTTTTCTTTGTTGGATTTATTTTTTTCCCCTAATTTCTGGCTATTTGTCTTTTTCTTTTGATCCCCTGCCCCCTTTGAAACGATGACGACGCAGCTGGCAAGTCGGTCCCACATGTCATCCTCTATGAACAATAAAAGTTTCCTTTGATGGATTTATTTTTGACCCTAATTAATTTCTGGCTATTTCCTTTTTTATTTTGATCCCCTGCCGCCTTGAAATAGTTGAGGATGCTGCTGCCTCATGGGTCCCGCATGTCATCCTCTCAGAAAGGTAAATGTTTCTTTTCTTGAATTTGTTTACCAACTGATTTTTGGCTTATTTTTTCTTTCGATCTCCTGCCACCTTTAAAACGTTGACGACGCTGCTGGCTCATGGGTCCCCAATGTCAGCCTCCCCATACTGCAAATCCTCTTTCTGCAAAGGTTGTATTTCTAGATAGATAAGGTGGATTCGAATCTGCCATGGTTCAGGCAGCTCAGGTAAGCCTTCTTGCACTAATTAATGGAAGTAGTGTATCGCAAGGTCAAGACATGTGGCTCAGTGTAATGAATCTATATGAATCATGTTGTGGGTTCAATCTGATAGTTCTCTAACAGGTCAGCCAAAATAGAAATTAAGTTTTTTTCTAAAAGGGAAATGCAAATTAAGATGAACACAAACATTAGTTATCATAATAGCTGATCATACATACATACTTGCTAAGAGCAAAAGCTTGCCAGAGTTTTACCACCCATACAATTAATTAGCAGTTCAGATAAGATAACCTTATATAAGTATAACTACAAATGCATTTGCTAAGGGCTCATGGGACAACAGAACTAGACAACCGCGAACTTTATGACCAGCATGTCACAGCGGCATCGAAAGATCTTGACCTTCAACTTTGATCCAATGCGAAGTTTGGCACCGTCAATGAACTTTTTCCACCTGGAAGTAACAGCCAAGCGGCCATCTGTGGGACTGACGGAGTACCGTCCCTCCACGGTGAGACCTTCACTCTCCATGACGAGGGATATCTTGCCCCTTCGGCCAGCATTGAGATCCTTGGAGATACTTTTAGGCAATTTCTGATTCAAAGCAAGAGATACCACCAAAAATTAGTCAATGGCACCAATGCACTGAACCATGTGAGACTTTGAGCAGAGAAGACATCAAGATAAGAGCAGTTATGCTGTCATATACTCACGAACATAGCCTTCAGATGCGTCCTGGTCACCACACGGGTGGCCACAACAATGAGCTGAGACCTCGGTGATCTGGCTGGGGCAGGTGCATGAGCCTGGGCTGGTACACGAGCTGGTGCTGATGCAGGAGACTGCTGGGCAGGTGCAGTAAACGGTGCCTCTAGAGGAACCGGTGCTGATGCAGGAGACTGTTGGGCAGGTGCAGTAAACGGTGCAGCTAGAGGAACCAGTGCTGATGCAGGAGCCTGCTGGGCATGTGTAGTATATGGGGCCTCTACAGGAACCAATGCTGATGTAGGGGACTGCTGGGTAGATGCAGTAAACGGAGCTGGTACAGGAACCGGTGCTGATGCAGGAGAGTGGGAAGCCGGTGCCGGTGCTGGTGTGGTTGCCCTTTGTGACATCCGCTCCTGTTCCGTCAGGGGATCTGCAGCTTTGATCATGTTAAACCCAGCAAGCTAGAACAGAGGGAATGGTTTAGAACAACTGCTCAGAATGCAGTTATCAAAAGATATGAGTAGAAAAAAGTTACATATTATATATTTGGAAGTGTCTCCAACTCTGTAAGCAGTTACGTATATCTGCCCGTTTGAGTTTCTGATCCTCAGCTCGTCGCCCTTCTTCAGACCGTAGTCAAAAGCAAACTTTCTCCAATCATGTCCATACAAATATGTGATGGCCTGCGTCTTGTAGACATACACCTCATAGACCGTGTAGGTGTTCATCAATTTGCCATTGCCATGCATAGTGAAAGATCCTTCATGCGGACACATCTGGTTAATCATTGGACGAAGTTCACAAGGTACAGTCTGCATGTGAAAATTGATACAAATGTAAGAAGCAGGAAGACTAAAAACAAGACTTTACTATATGCCAATTCATGCTAAACCACTGAGAATACATACCTGTAACTCTGTGAAGGAGCTACTAGAAAGGTAGATAGAGCCATAGGAGGTGTTATATGCGGGGTATGTACATGGGCCCGCCATATTCCCGCAAGCTCGGCATCGGGATGGTGAAGGAAACATGGGAGGTACTACTGGTGCGTAGCGCTGAACGTAAGTGGAAGAATTAGGTTGTGTAAAGTGCATAGTTCAGAGCAATGCAAATGTTGACAAGCAAGTGCATAACACTATGTTACAAACTGAACAGTGAAAAATTAGTGTATGATGAATATAAG
Source organism: Lolium multiflorum (assembly GCA_030979885.1). Classification (NCBI taxonomy): domain Eukaryota; kingdom Viridiplantae; phylum Streptophyta; class Magnoliopsida; order Poales; family Poaceae; genus Lolium; species Lolium multiflorum. The sequence goes on from JAUUTY010001318.1 coordinate 53,625, forward strand.
CATGCTAATTTGGTGTTTCCGAATTCCAAAAAGCATTAGACAGAGCCGGTGATAATATCAGACATAAATCATGGCATGTATATGTGGCTTAAGAAAATATACCCGAACCCTTGGATGGTTACGGCCCGGCTGATCCTTGGACTTGAGCTTATATAAGCATCCAGAAGGTGGGGCTGACAGTAACTTGGTGGCAGCCTCTGCAGATGCCTCATCAGCAGCAGTTGCAATCCTTTTGACCAATGAAGGCTTAGCAGTTTCAGTCTGCATATAAAAATTGAAGAGCAACAGACATCAGCAGTGATATATAAAATGAATCTATGAGACACTGATGCATATAGTGCTGGATGTAAGTGGAAGAATAGGTGTGTGTGTTTCTGAACTATTGGTAAGCATTAGACAAAGCCGGCAATAAACAGACAAAAATCAAATCATGTATGAGGATTAAGAAAATATACCTGCTTACTGAAAAGGGTACCACCCAGCTGGCCCGTGGCCTTGTGCTTGAGGAGGTTTTCAGAAGATGGTGGCAGCACCATCGTCTTCACAGCAGCCTCATCAGGATCATTTTTTATCCATTTGAGTAGAGGAACAGAAGTTTCATCCTGCATATGAATAGCAACAGAACTCATCATTGATATTTAATAAATCTATGAGATAGACTGATGCAAATAGTGCGGGGTGTAAGTGGAAGAATAGGGTTGTGCATAGAGAACAGTTGACAACAATGCAAATGATTACAAAAGAAGCCAATGGAAATCAACAGTTTATATACTGGATGAGACAGACTGAAAAGTGAAAAATTAGTGTATGATGATTGTAAGCAAACGCAGTGTTTCTGAACTTTTGGTAAGCATTAGACAAAGCCAACAGTAATTAAACAGATAATAATGAAATCATGTATGTGGATTAAGAAAATATACCAGATTCATTAAAAGGTCACCACCCAGCTGGCCCATGGCCTCGTGCTTGTAGAGGTTTTCGGAAGATGGTGCCGGCACCATCGTCCTCACAGCAGCCTCATTAGCCCCATTTTGCATCCACTTGAGTAAAGGCGCAGCAGTTTCAGCCTGCATAAGAATGGGAACAGATCTCAGCAGTGATATTGAATGACTCTGAGACAGACTGATGCATATAGTGCTAGATGTAAGTGGAAGGGTATGGCCGTGTATGGACAACAGTTCACAACAATGCAAGGGTGTGTTCGGTTCTGAAACAGCGTGGAATGGAATGGAATGGTTCCATTTCAGAGGAATGGAATGGTTACATTTTTGTTCGGTTGGGAAAAATGGAGAGCAGAAGAGATCGAGGTTAAACTAACCAATTGTCTCAAAATTGTAATTAACAATTGCAAATGACATTTTAATCTCAAAGTCGTAATTAACAGCGCCTAATGGTGCTCTTTTAATCTAAAAATCGAAATTAACATCATTTTATGTTGGGTTAGGGGAACTGGAGTAGATGAACATTACTGTATGATGATTGTAAGCAAACGAATTTGGTGTTTCTAAACTTTTGGCTTCGAGATCTTATGGGTTTCAACTCTAGCCTACCCCAACTTGTTTGGGACTGAAAGGCTTGGTTGTTGTTGTTGTTGTAAACTTTTGGCAAGCATAGAAAAAACCGACAATAAACAGAGAAAAATCAAGGCATGTTTTGTGGATTAAGAAAATATACCATATTCATTAAAAGATCACCACCCAGCTGGTGCGTGGCCTTGTGCTTGTAGAGGCATTTAGAAGATGGGGGCGGCATCAACATACTGGCAGCCTGATCAGCCGCAGTTTTGATCTTCCTTTTGAGTAAAGGCCCTAAAGTTTCAGTCTGCATATGAATAGCAAAACAAAAGGCAGACCTCAGCAGTGATATTGAATTACTGTATGAGATAGACTGATGCATATAGTGGATGCTCTTAGCCTTTTGCAGCGTGAACACTAGCTATGGACAGACAAAAAAACTAGTTAACTCAGCTTTGTCTAGATATGAATGTACTACCACCATCCAAAAGCTTAAGCCTTATTTATTTTTGAGAAATCAAAACAAGCAAAGTTTGACCAAAATTTTAGAACATTCTATCAACAAATATAATACTGTGTAGATACCGTAGGAAAATATATTTTATTATCTATTTAATGATATTAATTTTGTATTTTGCATGTTACTGATTTTTGGTAAAAGCTTAGTCAAACATGGTATAGTTTGACTTTCTAAAAATAATATAAGCCCAAAGCTTTGGGATGGAGGCAGTAGTATCTAGAGCTAAAACACATCTAGATACATCCGTATCTACAGATAGTTGAGTCAATTAATTTGGATCTGAGGGAGTATCAGATTCAGACTACATCATGGTAAGTTGGTTAAAAAAATTACCCCTGGGCGGTCCCTGCCCAGCTCGGCAGTGGCATTTCGCTTCTTGTGCTGCAGATCGGGCCATGCTCCTGCAGCAGGTGGGGCGCTATTCTCGTTCCCCATAGCCTCAGCACGGAACCTGGAGGTACCAACCTGATACAGAGAATATAGAGCATGGTGTCACAGAGGCTTTACGCACAAACAGCTGAAGACATGTGCTACTTTAAGCATATTCCAGAACAGGAACAGATTGAGGATGCAGAGACCAGAGAGACACTTAAAAGGTAAAGAGTGGATAAGCAAACGGAGTACCTGCTTCGCGGGGCTGGGGACGCAGCTCAGGCTCAGCCAACTGCCCACATGCGTGGTGGCCTTACGCTCCATTGCCCCCACCGCCGAGGTCTTGCCTTTCCTGTACAAGCTGACAAAAGATACAGTGAGGATCAGCAGAAACTACAAAGGTTGCAAATGTCGACAAATAAAGGAAGAACACCCCAATCCAAGCAAAGGTAGCCCCCGCCCCCCACCCCCATCAATCACTCCCAGCTCGAGGGTGACCAGAAAGACACCCCTTCGCCCAGAATAGGAAAGAGATGCGCAAGATATCGAGGAGAGGAAAAAAGAACCGATCTCGAGAAAGGAGAGAACATTACTAGTCCTACCTAATCCGCTTGGGCTAGATGCAGCTTGCCCCTCCAAGCTGGATGCCTGGACGGTGGAGGCGAAAGGAGGGGATCGAGCTAGCGGCTTGCATCCGTCGGCAATCGGCACTCGATCGGGAGAGAAGGGGTGCTACATAAAGGGGAGGGGTAACATATTTTATTACACAGTGAACTTACTGATGTGACTAGTCATTACATGTCTCACTGAAACTAGGGCCCATAGTGTGGCACCCCAAATTTACTTGAAGCTGCCCGGCGGGACGCATTGGCGCGTCAAGAAACCCCCGAATTGTAGCGGGGAAATGAAACATTTCACAAAAATTCGAAATTCAAGCACACCGCCACGCGCCAAGCACGCGGCTGTTCCTTCCTCTTCCTCGGTTCCTCCTCCCCTATCCGAAAAAACCCCAAATCCCAAGCTCAAACCAAAAAAACAAAAAACAAATCCCCTGGCCGCCATGCATGTCCTCGTTAACCCGCTGGAGATCGTTCCCGGACGATGCGGACCACCCGCCCTGAGATCCAGAATTCCGTCCACCTCGAGGCACTGCGTGCTGTCTCGCAGCAGCGGCTTGAGGGCGCTGAAGAGGAAGTTCCGCCGGAAAGTGCTCATGGCAACCGTGCAAGCTCACCGGCGTGCTGTATCCCGAGAGGAACTGGTCAAAGCTTTGCTATTCGCCACACACAAAAAAATTGCGGGCCAAGATCTGGTCAAAGCTTCGTCGATGGCTTGCCGCGAGAGGCTTGGAGTCCAGAGTCAATAAACTAGCTGCTCGAGGACTTGGGCGGTTTACACGGATTCATATTAACTGACTCAAGTTTGTTAGTCTAGTTAACAAATGCATCTAGATACATCCATATCTAGACAGAATTGAGTCCATTAATATGAATCAGAGGGGAGTACCTGAAAGTGTTTCATGCTACCAACTAATGCGCTGGCAGGAATCGCTGTAGAAGTAATTGTGCTACTACTTGTACGATGAACTGATTGTGTGGGTGTCGAATTTTGCAACGCGATCATCCACTGAATGCTTAATCTAGCGCCAAAGGCGTACAAATCATAACATACTACAGCACCAGAACATAAGAGTACGAATCATAAAGTAGCTCAACATTTTGCATCAGGGCTGGGTGGTCCTGAGACTACCGGGACGCCCCTGATGATCTCCGGGTGTGCATCCTCTTCAACGCAAAGCTGTGTACTCGGTCCACGGCCTCCTTCTGTAGGCTGGATAATCTCAGGTGCAGGACCTTCGTCTATGAGAGGCTCGTCATCAGTACCATCCACAGGTGCATCAGGGCTGGGTGGTCTTGAGACTACCCGGACGCCCGTGATGATCTCCGGGCGTGCATCCACTTCAACGCAAAGCTGTGTACTCGGTCCACGGCCTCCTTCTGTAGGCTGGATAATCTCAGGTGCAGGACCTTCGTCTATGAAAGGCTCGTCATCAGTACCATCCACAGGTGCATCAAACTGAGATTCATCTTCAAATCTCCCATCAAACTGAGAGACCTCTTTAACTCTATGCTTCTGCAATTAGTACATCAACCGATTAGACAAACATCTAAGGGATGCAACCTGAACAAATGCCGTTTTACATATTTACCTTCTCATCTGGCACAGCACATGTCCCAGAGCTGAAACCCGTTTCCTGAAGCAAGCGCTTTTTCTCTCCTTCCCGTCCATCCATCTGCAACAAGTTAAATTTGAGTACAGAACCTTGCACAGCAATGCAAACTATTGATTGAAACAGCGGCAGCATCAATATAAATAATTAACTACATATGCCAGCACACATACAGTGTGAGCAAGATCTGCTTCTCCTGCTAAAGGATCATTATATGGTTCACCATGCTAAACCCGCCTAACATATGTGCGGTCCATCCCAAAAATGTGTAAATGATCTGCCACTACAGGGTGAGGCCTCTTCTCACCATTCATACATGTGCAGCGCGGGCAATACACGTCCAGGTTGTGACCATCATGAGCTCTAATAAACCCCATAAAGGGTTGAACACCATTTATATATGAAGGGGAACATAAGTGTCCATGCAGTATCCAAGTTCTGTCCATCTGTTTAATTATGAGATACAGTGGTTGGTGATTAATTTAAGGCGAAGTAGGAAATGTATATCCATCGAGTACAAAACTATACTACATGATTATGCATTTCAGCAATCATGTCGAGTACAAAACAAAAAATGCCCATCGACATTTTAGCAAACAGATCGTGTACAAAACTCTGCCATGGCATTTCAGCAAATTAACGGATCGAGTGCAGAACTGACTCTATATGCCCACGCAAATGAACAAATTGATCGATGACAAATCGAGCGGAAAACTATAAAGTGCCAATTAGTTCGAGCATACTGACGAATTTTTTTAGCAGCATCAAGAAAATATAAATCGTTAGGCTGTCTTGCCCGATACATGATTGAGCTAGAGATAGCAGCCCTACCGTGGATCAACTTGACCGCCGGTGCGTCTCGAGAAGAACGACGGGGAGGGGAAGCTTCTTCTTCGCACGGACGGGACGGGGAGGGGAAGCTCTTCGCACGGACGGGGATAAGTTGTGTACGGGTGGGTGGGGGGTCATGCGGCCGGGCCGCCGGGGTGATAATTAAGGTTGGTAGGTGGCGTTTAATGGAGTTGCGTGTGTAATTTGCCGTGCACAAGGTTGAGGAATAGGCGGTTCCCTTTGCCGCGCGCACAATTCAAACTATCCCGCCCATGTAGTTTAAATTCGCCATATTTTCGTTAAATCGACATAAAGTCATGTGAGTGGGGGAAAATTAGCAAAGTTGCTTGAAAAATAGTAAAACTCTGGAATTATCCTTTAAATATGCTCTACTTCGTGTGAAAATCGGGGTGTGGAAGCATGTTGAGCTGTTTTATTTGTACTTTCTTCATTAAAACTCCCATTTTATGCACTTTGGATGGAAAGAAATCATTTGTACATAAATTTTGACAACGCCATTTGCAAACACTAATTGTTTACATGCCAAGATGCACCCATCCACCAAATATATATGTGGCAAAAGTTTATCACAATCTAGCAGATATGCATAATTAGTGAGGGACCCCTTTTGATTTTGTGCAATTTCCACTAATTAGGTAGAGATCGAGAAGGGTTAATTAATTAGGCCATGTTAGGGGTTATGTGTTTTAATAGGTTGTGTGGATTCAAATACAACTTCTTTATTTGTGTGCTATGATTAATCAAAACTAGATCGATCGACTGCGCACACATTATTAGAGGCGCATGCCTTTGCGCACAAAGTGCATGTGTGTGTTGTTGGCCACCAACGAGAGAGAGAGAGAGAGAGAGAGAGAGAGAGAGAGAGACGAGAGAGCGATTGAAATCCCCAAATTAAACACATATATATGCATGGCACATTTAATTTAATTAGAGGACCGCGAGGCACCCCTGGCCTGCTTGATGCATAATTAAGTGTCATTGGCCTATATATATAGGGTTTAATTAGGGTTTAGGGTTTAGGGTTAGGAGGTTAGGGTTTAGGGTTTAATGTTTATGGTGTTTAGGGTTTAGGGATTAGGGATTAGGGTTTATTTAGGGTTTAAGGTTTAGGGATCATCGATCGAGTGCGCACACACACATTATTAGAGGCACACGCGCCTTTGCGCATAAAGTGCATGCGTATATGTGTGTGTTTTTTGGCCACCAACGACATATAGATGATCGAGAGAGAGAGATTGAAATCCCCCAAGAATATGTTCAAATATATATTAAAATATATGCACGAATTAATGCATGCATGGTAGGCCATGCATGCACACTAATTATATATATATTATGAGGAAACTTAATCAAATGTGTTTTCATTCGAGAGAACTTGTCAAAATTCAAGTTAATTAATTTATCATCGATAATTATATAATTAATTAATGAATCTCAGGGAGATGTTATACAACATATGATCGATATATAGGCCATGTATATATTAATTGGTTTTAATCTACCGTTTTTGCTAGCTAGCTGCATGCTATATATAGAGCATGTTTTTATTAGATCGGGTTATAGCTAGTATAGTTTAGGGTTATGTGTTTTAATTAACTAGGGTTTGATTAGCTAGGGGTTAGTTATATATATATGGTTTAGGGTTAATGCATGTCACATTTAATTTAACTAGAGGACCGCGAGGCACCCCTAGCCTGCTTGATGCACAATTAAGTGTCGTTGGCCTATATATATAGGGTTTAATTAGGGTTTAGGGTTAGCTAGCTGGGTTTAGGGTTTAGTGTTTTGGGTGTTTAGCTAGGGTCTAGGGTTTAGGGTTTAGTGTTTACGGTGTTTAGAGGGTCTAGGGTTTAGTGTTTAGGGTGTTTAGGGTCTAGGGTTTAGGGTCTAGTGTTTAGGGTCTATGGTTTAGGGTTTAATTAGTGTTTAGGGTGTTTAGGGTTTAGGGTTTAGTGTTTACGGTGTTTAGGGTCTAGGGTTTAGGGTTTAGTGTTTAGGGTCTAGGGTTTAGGGTTTAATTAGTGTTTAGGGTGTTTATAGGGTTTAGGGTTTAGGGTTTAGGGTTTAGGGTTTAGGGTTTAGGGTTTAGGGTTTATGGTTTAGGGTTTACGGTGTTTAGGGTCTAGGGTTTAGGGTTTAGTACATGTTTAGGGTGTTTAGGGTCTAGGGTTTAGTGTGTTTAGGGTGTTTAGGGTTTAGGGGATTAGGGATTAGGGTTTTAGGGTTGTTTAAGGTTTAGGGATCATCGATCGAGTGCGCACACACACATTATTAGAGGCACACGCGCCTTTGCGCATAAAGTGCATGCGTATATGTGTGTGTTTTTTGGCCACCAACGACATATAGATGATCGAGAGAGAGAGATTGAAATCCCCAAGAATATGTTCAAATATATATTAAAATATATGCACGAATTAATGCATGCATGGTAGGCCATGCATGCACACTAATTATATATATATTATGAGGAAACTTAATCAAATGTGTTTTCATTCGAGAGAACTTGTCAAAATTCAAGTTAATTAATTTATCATCGATAATTATATAATTAATTAATGAATCTCAGGGAGATGTTATACAACATATGATCGATATATAGGCCATGTATATATTAATTGGTTTTAATCTACCGTTTTTGCTAGCTAGCTGCATGCTATATATAGAGCATGTTTTTATTAGATCGGGTTATAGCTAGTATAGTTTAGGGTTATGTGTTTTAATTAACTAGGGTTTGATTAGCTAGGGGTTAGTTATATATATATGGTTTAGGGTTAATGCATGTCACATTTAATTTAACTAGAGGACCGCGAGGCACCCCTGGCCTGCTTGATGCACAATTAAGTGTCGTTGGCCTATATATATAGGGTTTAATTAGGGTTTAGGGTTAGCTAGCTGGGTTTAGGGTTTAGTGTTTTGGGTGTTTAGCTAGGGTCTAGGGTTTAGGGTTTAGTGTTTACTGTGTTTAGAGGGTCTAGGGTTTAGTGTTTAGGGTGTTTAGGGTCTAGGGTTTAGGGTCTAGTGTTTAGGGTCTATGGTTTAGGGTTTAATTAGTGTTTAGGGTTTAGTGTTTACGGTGTTTAGGGTCTAGGGTTTAGGGTTTAGTGTTTAGGGTCTAGGGTTTAGGTTTTAATTAGTGTTTAGGGTGTTTATAGGGTTTAGGGTTTAGTGTTTAGGGTTTAGGGTTTTAGGGTTTAGGGTTTAGGGTTTAGGGTTTAGGGTTTATGGTTTAGGGTTTACGGTGTTTAGGGTCTAGGGTTTAGGGTTTAGTGTTTAGGGTGTTTAGGGTCTAGGGTTTAGTGTGTTTAGGGTGTTTAGGGTTTAGGGGATTAGGGATTAGGGTTTTAGGGTTGTTTAAGGTTTAGGGATCATCGATCGAGTGCGCACACACATTATTAGAGGCACCCGCGCCTTTACGCATCAAGTGCATGCGTATATATGTGTGTTTTTTGGGCCACCAACGATATATAGATGATCGAGAGAGAGAGAGAGATCGATTGAAATCCCCAAGAATATGTTCAAATATACATTAAAATATATGCACGAATGCATTGTAGGCCATGCATGCACACTAATTATATATATATTATGAGGCAACTTAATCAAATGTGTTTTCATTCGAGAGAACTTGTCAAAGTTCAAGTTAATTAATTTATCACGATAATTATATAATTAATTAATGATTCTCAGGGATATGTTATACAACATGATCGATATAGGCCATGTATATTTTAATTGGTGTTAATCTACGGTTTGCTAGCTAGCTAGCTGCGCGCCATATATAGAGCATGTTTTTATTAGATCGGGTTATAGCTAGCTAGTATAGTTTAGGGTTATGTGTGTTAATTAAGTAGGGTTGATTAGCTAGGGTTAGTTACATATATATGGTTTAGGGTTAATGCATGGCACATTTAATTTTATTAGAGGATCACGAGGCACCCATGACCCACTCGATCGATGCACAATTAAGTGTCGTTGGCCTATACATAGGGTTTAATTGGGGTTTAGGATTAGCTAGGGTTTAGGGTTAGGGTTAGGGTACGTTTAGGGTCTAGGGTTTAGGGTTTAGTGTTTAGGGTTTAGGGATTAGGGATTTAAGGTTTTAGGGTTGTTTAAGGTTTAGGGATCATCGATCGAGTGCGCACACACATTATTAGAGGCACCCGCGCCGTTACGCATAAATTGCATGCATATATATGTGTGTTTTTTGGGCCACCAACGATATATAGATGATCGAGAGAGAGAGATCGATTGAAATCCCCAAGAATATGTTCAAATATACATTAAAATATATGCACGAATGCATTGTAGGCCATGCATGCACACTAATTATATATATATTATGAGGCAACTTAATCAAATGTGTTTTCATTCGAGAGAACTTGTCAAAGTTCAAGTTAATTAATTTATCACGATAATTATATAATTAATTAATGAATCTCAGGGATATGTTATGCAACATGATCGATATAGGCCATGTATATTTTAATTGGTGTTAATCTACGGTTTGCTAGCTAGCTGCTATATATAGAGCATGTTTTTATTAGATCGGGTTATAGCAGCTAGCTAGTATATATAGTTTAGGGTTATGTGTTTTAATTAAGTAGGGTTGATTAGCTAGGGTTAGTTACATATATATGGTTTAGGGTTAATGCACGACACATTTAATTTTATTAGAGGATCACGAGGCACCCATGACCCGCTCGATCGATGCACAATTAAGTGTCGTTGGCCTATACAGAGGGTTTAATTGGGGTTTAGGATTAGCTAGGGTTTAGGGTTAGGGTTAGGGTTAGGGTTAGGGTATGTTTAGGGTCTAGGGTTTAGGGTTTAGTGTTTAGGGTGTTTAGGGTTTAGGGATTAGGGATTTTAAGGTTTTAGGGTTGTTTAAGGTTTAGGGATCATCGATCGAGTGCGCACACACATTATATTATTAGAGGCACCCGCGCCTTTACGCATAAATTGCATGCATATATATGTGTGTTTTTTGGGCCACCAACGATATATAGATGATCGAGAGAGAGAGAGAGAGATTGAAATCCCCAAGAATATGTTCAAATATACATTAAAATATATGCACGAATGCATTGTAGGCCATGCATGCACACTAATTATATATATATTATGAGGCAACTTAATCAAATGTGTTTTCATTCGAGAGAACTTGTCAAAGTTCAAGTTAATTAATTTATCACGATAATTATATAATTAATTAATGAATCTCAGGGATATGTTATACAACATGATCGATATAGGCCATGTATATTTTAATTGGTGTTAATCTACGGTTTGCTAGCTAGCTGCTATATATAGAGCATGTTTTTATTAGATCGGGTTATATCTAGTATAGTTTAGGGTTATGTGTTTTAATTAAGTAGGGTTGATTAGCTAGGGTTAGTTACATATATATGGTTTATGGTTAATGCATGGCACATTTAATTTTATTAGAGGATCGCGAGGCACCCATGACCCGCTCGATCGATGCACAATTAAGTGTCGTTGGCATATACATAGGGTTTAATTGGGGTTTAGGATTAGCTAGGGTTTAGGGTTAGGGTTAGGGTACGTTTAGGGTCTAGGGTTTAGGGTTTAGTGTTTAGGGTGTTTAGGGTTTAGGGATTAGGGATTTAGGGTTTTAGGGTTGTTTAAGGTTTAGGGATCATCGATCGAGTGCGCACACACATTATTAGAGGCACCCGCGCCTTTACGCATAAATTGCATGCATATATATATATGTGTGTTTTTTGGCCACCAACGATATATAGATGATCGAGAGAGAGAGATTGAAATCCCCAAGAATATGTTCAAATATACATTAAAATATATGCACGAATGCATGGTAGGCCATGCATGCACACTAATTATATATATATATATATGAGGCAACTTAATCAAATGTGTTTTCATTCGAGAGAACTTGTCAAAATTAAAGTTAATTAATTTATCACGATAATTATATAATTAATTAATGAATCTCAGGGATATGTTATACAACATGATCGATATAGGCCATGTATATATTAATTGGTGTTAATCTACGGTTTGCTAGCTAGCTGCTATATATAGAGCATGTTTTTATTAGATCGGGTTATAGCAGCTAGCTAGTATAGTTTAGGGTTATGTGTTTTCATTAAGTAGGGTTGATTAGCTATGGTTAGTTACATATATATGGTTTAGGGTTAATGCATGGCACATTTAATTTAATTAGAGGACCGCGAGGCACCCCTGGCCTGCTTGATGCACAATTAAGTGTCGTTGGCCTATATATAGGGTTTAATTAGGGTTAGGGTTAGGGTTTAGGGTTAGGAGGTTTAGGGATTAGGGATTAGGGATTTAGGGTTTTAGGGTTGTTTAAGGTTTAGGGATCATCGATCGAGTGCGCACACACATTATTAGAGGCACCCGCGCCTTTGCGCATAAAGTGCATGCGTATAGTTTAGGGTTATTTGTTTTAATTAAGTAGGGTTTGATCAGCTAGGGTTAGTTACATATATATGGTTTAGGGTTAATGCATGGCACATTACATATAGTTTAAATCTCAAGAATGTTTATACATGATAGGCCATATGTGCAAAGGAATTTTTTTCCTCGTGAACTTGTCAAAATTCAAGTTTATCAGTGCCAATGGAAACTAGTCCAAAAAATTACATAGAGGACCAAAAGTACTAGACAATAACTAATAGAACCTGCAACTTTACAAAAAGGACCCCAAAACATATAGAAGAAAATCAATCGAGTCCTTCTCGACCGCACATCAGATCTCTGCTCCGCATCCTTTCCAGCAACTCCGTCGCCGGGGACGCACCACTTGGGACGGTGTCGCCGGTAGTCGCCAGGACGAAGGAGAAGAAGGGCCTCAGCAACGGCATATTGGCTCTGAGAAGGGTCGCTGAAAGTCCAAGATGTGCACGGGCAAGACGGATGACGCCGTCGTATGCCCCGAGCTTGTGAACTTTAGCAGCTTGACTTCCCCATTGGCCAGATCTGAAGCACTGACCAAAGCAAGCCTCACCGTTAGCGCCATCACATTGATGGCACCAGATCGGGGTTTGGCCGGCAAGATCCGCCAGATTCACCATAGGCCAGATCTGAAGCCGATGACGAGATCCCCGACTCCATTGCGCCATTCTGCTCATGGGAAACACTGGATCTAAGCTTACAACAACACTAACTCCCTCGGATCCAAATTAGCTGACTCAACTTTGCTTATCTAAATATGGATGTATCCACACATGTTTTTACTCTAGATACATACACGTCTAAGGAAAGTTGAATCAATTAATTTAGTTCGGAGGGTGTACAATATACAGAGAGAAGTCGGCCTCGTCTCCGGCCGGCGAGGCCGCCGGAGAGAAGGGGGAGAGGAGCCGGGGGAGTGGGAGAGACTCGAGAGAGAAAGAGAAGAGGAAGAAATGAGAGCTCCCTGGGGAAGAACATTATTTTTGTCGTTCTGCTCGTACTGTAGCTTGAAACTGAAAATTTCGGCCACGCGCCAAATCATCCCGCCGCATCCATTCGAAAATCCCGTGACCAGTTTTACCCTTTTAACCCTGGTCCGGAAGCTACAACCCACCGACCATGGAGGGCTCATTCGGTAACAATGAAATATCTTGCCTAGATCCCGAACCCTCCCCACAGGCCCACACCCACCCACCAACCATTCGCCCCATTAGCTCAAAAATACTCTCACAAGCCAAAGCTCTGACTCTCTACAGTACTAGATCTGCTTACACGGTGATACTTCATTAAACGTAGCCTTGATCGTGTTGGCTGTCCACCCACCTGATCCGCTCCCCCGCCGCCCTCGCCACCGACGGATCTGCTTCACCGCCGACCTCGCCACCGACGGATCTGCTTCACCGCCGACCTCGCCACCGACGGATCTGCTTCACCGCCGACCTCGCCACCGACTACCTCGCCGCAGCGGCTGTATCAACTTCACCGAATACCTTGCCAGCCAACCAGATCTGCTTCACTAACGCCCGCTTCTACTGAAACAGGGTCGATTCATCGTCTCCCGCGTTCGCCGCCGCTGGAATGCAAGTTGCCGCCCCCGTCCACCCCGCCGCAGCTTGGTTAGTACGCTGGCCCGTTAGATCGCGGTGTTTCTTTAGCCATGTTTTGTGTAGTTATTTGCAGATCTCATATGCCGTTAACTTTCTTGATGTGTTGCTTCGCATGAAGTTTGTTTAAATGTTGTACAGTACAAAAGCATTATCCGGTCGCTACCATCCTGTTCATTCTACTGACACCTGTGTGCATCCACATATTTATAGCCTTGTACCCATTCATTTGCTGCCAACTGTTTTTGTACTGCATGCTATTGTCGCACTGCTTTTATAGTCGTGCTATGGGCATTTCCAATCTGCTTGTTCTTATACCACGTCATTAGCTCACCGCTAGCTGTTTTCTCGTGTCTGCTATTCTCACACTGCTTTTATAATCATGCTATGTGCATTTCCAATCTGCTTGCTCTTATACCTCGTCTTTAGCTTATATAGTTATTGCTGCGTGCATGTCTGGTCTTTGTATTATCGTAGACTGACTTGTCAATGTTATTTTTCCTAGGGATTGATCATGCGAACCACTTATTAGAACATCCAACATTAACAGCGGGGACGCTAGGTAAGGTTGGAATCTGAGTTCGTGGTTGGTAATTTTGGCAGTTTACTTCCGTTATTATCTATAACCTATATGCATTGTTCCTTATGCAAGAGATTAACACTTGGAACCCTGCCATAGCAATGCCATTCATGCTTTACTATGTTTCTGCCTATTTGATATGCTTGTCTTGGAGAAACTTCGAGGGTGATTTGAACCTGACATTTGGTCATTCTTAATGCCAGTTTA
>JAUUTY010001319.1:0-67829 GCA_030979885.1 Lolium multiflorum
GCATGTGGGTCCCACTTTCCTGCTATCGGGCCGGCCCATTTAGTACGTGGGGTCCACATTAGATCAAATGGGCTGGCCCAACAAGCCAGTGGGCCGGGCCAAAAAGCTTCGTTAGGTCCTTTCTGTTGAGGACGACCCATTTAGTACGTGGGGTCCACCATATAGCAAATGGGCAGGCCCAACAAGATAGTGGGCGGGCCATAAACACGAGTGGGTCCCACTTTCCGGTTAAAGGGCCGGCCCATTTAGTATGTAGGGTCCACCATATAGCGTGAGGCGGCCCAACATAGATAGTGGGCGGGCCAAAAAAACTACGGGTAATTCACTTTCACCTTTAAGTAGGCCCATTTAGTATGTGGGGTCCACCATATAGCAAGTGGGCGGGCCCAACAAGATAGTGGGCCGGGCCAAAAACGGGTAGGTCCCACTTTCGTCTTAAAGGGCCGGCCCATTTGGTATGTGGGGTCCACTATATAGCAAGTGGCAGGCCCAACAAGATAGTGGGCCGGGCCAAAAGCAAAGGTGGGCCCCACTTTAAATCTTAAAGGGCCGGCCATTTAGTATGTGGGGTCCACCACAAAAGCAATTGGGCTGGCCCAACTAAGTAGTGGGTGGGGTCCACCTTAAAGCAAGTGGGCCAGCCCAATTAGAGTGTGGGGTCCACCGTAAATCAAATGGGCTGGCCCAATAAGTAAGTAAGTGGGCCAGCCCGTTTAGTTGTTGTTTATATGCCGGCATAATATGCGCTTTAGGATTTTGCGGGCAGGCACATATGTGATTTCGCTTAATTGGGCCGTTTAAGGGATGGGAATTCGTGATTTAGATGCTGAGAATATTTACGCAGCATTGATTTCTGTCGGATAGCCTCACTTACCACAAGCACCAAAGAAAAAATGCGCGAAAGAACTATAAAAACTAACTAAATATTACATCAGCTGCAAGGCTTTGAAAAAATATTACAGAACCCAGAGAAATTGAATGGTAATTAAACCTAGCAATACAATGAAGCGATCCGGCAATCTTTTAAGTTGTCCATGCAGCACCTATATCTGAAACAAAGACATTACAAGTTAAGACAGCAACAATGGAAACGCAAAGACACTGCAATATTGTTTGCCAAAGAATTTGGAACTCATCATTTCATCGTTATAACAAGATCATTGTAATGCGCACAATAAGCAAACAAAGAGTGCATGCCGCATACCAACAGCCAATATGATATGGGGTGGCCCGATCTTCTCAGTAAGCAACGGTGGTGATGATGATCACGGGGTGATGGCAGCGGAGAAACACGACGATGTAGTGGATGATAACTTGTATGACGCAACGAGATCTCTCGATTGGTCCCTGTCGCCAATGCAACAACTCTCAACCCTGCAAGATATTCGCAACTCCACACACTTGCGCACGTAGCCGCCGACCACGAAGCGGTAAGTTGCAACCGTCTAATTCCCAATGGAACAACAGATCACACAAGACTTAAACAGGATCTACACAATATCCAAGCAATATGGTGTAGGGAATTCAATAGTTTTGCAGAGCAAACAACTAAGAACTAGGGTTTATCTTAAACGTGGTCTAAAACAGCTAGGGGGCGTCCTGGGCACTTATATAGGTGTCCGGGACGAGTTCTGGTCGAAAAGATACAAAAATAACCGACCCAGAATAGATCTGGTCGAGACAGACTCGGACTGGTCCGGTCTGGAATCCGGTCGACCGGGCTGTGGACCGGCCGGTCCGTCGGTGGTCCGTCAACCGGGCGTGGACGGGCGGTCCGTTTGTTGGTCCGGTCAACCGGTCGGAAACGAAACTGCGAAGTTTCCGGTTTCGCCCGGTACGATGAACCCTCCGGTTGGCGGCGGTTGTCGACCGTCGACCGGGCGACCAGGCGGTCCGGTCTGGGGCCGGTCTGGGTTCTGGACCGGCCTGGACTTCTTCTTCTCCTCTCGCATTCCTCCGCTCCTCCCTCGCGCGTCCATGAGATATCTTCATGTCCAGCTCCATGTCCAGCTTCACGGCCCTCTTGACGTCCGTCTTCATGTCCAGCTGCTCCTCTCCTCGTGCGATGCTTGTCTCCTCTTGATACCTGATGATACATAAGTAATAGGACTTAGGCAGTATAAAGTTCTCATCAATCAAAGTATCGTTTAGGAACAAGTTCACCTGTTGTTTAAGTAGCTTCGCACGAGCTCTTGTAATTGGTCCAATCCGAACTTCATTGGACTTGAGCTTCACAGCAGGTTCATCTTCATTTGTTAATGACGGAGGTAGTAGTGAGGTAGGGATGTCCTCATCATCCCCCCTTCAAAAGGCGTCGACCTCGACGCTCCAAGGTCTTCTCCGTCATATGGTGTCAAATCAGCAACATTGAAAGAATTACTGACACCAAACTCATCTTCTGGAAGATCTATCGAGTATGCATTATCATTGATCTTGGCAAGCACTTTGTAAGGACCAGCACCACGAGGCTTCAACTTAGACTTCCGCAGCTTCGGGAACCTATCCTTGCGAAAATGTACCCAGACCATATCACCAGGCTTGAACAACATCTCTTTGCGCTTCTTGTTCATCCTTGCAGCATTGCTCTTGCCTTTCTTCTCGATCAACTCTTTAGTCTTCACATGGATCTTACGCACAAAATCTGCCCTCTTGGATGCCTCCATATTAACTCTCTCATGTATGGGCAAAGGCAACAAGTCAAGTGGAGTAATGGGTTTGAAACCATACACCACCTCAAAAGGACACAGCTCCGTGGTAGAATGTACCGCCCTGTTGTAAGCAAACTCCACATGCGGCAAACACTCTTCCCACTCCTTCAGGTTCTTCTTGATCATGGATCTCAACAGTTGTGACAAGGTTCGATTCACCACCTCAGTTTGACCATCAGTTTGAGGATGACAAGTAGTACTGAACAGTAGCTTTGTCCCCAGCTTTCCCCAAAGTGTCTTCCAGAAGTAGCTCATGAACTTCACATCACGATCAGAAACAATAGTCTTCGGGACTCCATGTAGTCGAACAATCTCCCTGAAAAACAGGTTAGCAATATGCGACGCATCGTCGCTCTTGTGGCAGGCAATAAAGTGTGACATCTTAGAAAATCTGTCCACTACCACAAATATAGAATCATGGCCTCTTTTAGTACGCGGCAAACCCAACACAAAATCCATACTAATATCTTCCCAAGGTGTAGTAGGTGCCGGTAATGGAGTATACAAACCGTGAGGCTTCAGCTTGGACTTGGACTTGTTGCAAGTAATGCACCTCTTCACATACCTATCCACGTCCCGCCTCATCTTTGGCCAATAAAAGTGGTCAGCGAGCATGAGTAGCGTCTTCTCACGCCCAAAGTGACCCATCAAACCTCCAGCATGTGATTCCTGCAATAAGAGCAAACGCACAGACGATTCTGGAACACATAGTTTGTTAGCTCTAAACAAGAACCCATCGTGTATGTGATATTTTTCCCATGCTTTACCAATAACACACAAGCGATATGGTTCAGCAAAATCATGATCAGTCGCATATAAATCACATAACACCTCTAATCCAGGAATTTTAACATCAAGTTGAGTTAATAGCATATTCTTCCTAGATAGAGCATCAACAACAATATTATCTTTTCCCTTCTTATGCTTAATAATGTATGGAAAAGACTCAATAAACTCAACCCACTTAGCAAGACGCCTATGCAAAGTAGATTGGGCTTTCAGATATTTCAAAGCTTCATGATCAGAATGTATGATAAATTCTTTTGGCCACAAATAATGTTGCCAAACCTCAAGAACTCTAATTAAAGCATACAATTCTTTATCATATATAGGATAGTTCAACTTAGCACCAGATAATTTCTCAGAAAAATATGCAATTGGGCGACCCTCTTGCATCAACACACCACCAATTCCAATACCACTAGCATCACATTCAATCTCAAATTGCTTATTGAAATCAGGAAGTGCAAGCAACGGTGCAGAAGTTAACAATCGTTTCAGTTCATCAAAAGCATGATCTTGGGCAACGCCCCACTCAAAGACAACACCCTTTTTAGTCAATTCATTCAAAGGTGCAGCAATAGTAGAAAAATTGGGCACAAAACGGCGATAAAACCCAGCTAGACCATGAAAACTTCTAACTTGACTCACATTCATGGGAGTAGGCCAATTTTGAATAGCTTCAATTTTAGACACATCTACTTCTACTCCATGCTTAGAGACAACATAACCTAGAAATATGACCTTATCTTTGCAAAATGTGCACTTCTCAAGATTACCATAAAGTTTACTATCACGCAACACTTGCAAAACATGTCGAATATGTATAATATGATCAGATTCATTGCGGCTGTAGATTAATATGTCATCAAAATACACAACCACAAACTTGCCAATAAAATCACGCAAAACATGGTTCATCAGTCTCATGAAAGTGCTAGGTGCATTAGTCAAACCAAAAGGCATTACTAACCACTCATATAAACCAAATTTTGTTTTAAAGGCGGTTTTCCACTCATCCCCTTCTTTCATCCTAATTTGATGATAACCACTACGCAAATCAATTTTAGTGAAAACAGCAGCACCACTCAATTCATCTAGCATATCCTCTAAACGGGGAATAGGATGACGATATCGAATAGTAATGTTGTTTATCGCTCTACAATCTACGCACATACGCCATGTACCATCTTTCTTAGGAACAAGAATAACAGGAACAGCACAAGGACTAAGGCTTATGCGGATATAACCTTTGTCGAGTAGCGCTTGTACTTGCTTCTGTATCTCCTTCGTCTCTTCGGGATTAGTGCGATATGGCGCCCTATTGGGCAGCGATGCTCCGGGAATCAAGTCAATTTGATGCTCAATACCTCGCAATGGTGGTAGTCCTGCGGGTACCTCCTCCGGAAACACGTCGCCGAATTCCTGCAAAACACTAGAAACACCAAGAGGAAGAGGGGTCATGTCGTTAGAAACCAAAACCGTACCCCTGTACAAAAGCACAAGAGGCATGGCCGTAGGATCCTCACTAAATTCTCTCATGTCTTCTTTGGTGGCTAATGAAACTAAGGAATTCACTCTCTCACTTTTCGTTATATCACTCACGACATTACAATTCTCTCGCCTATCTAGAGATGCATCCTCCAAATTCACTTCAATCTTCTGACGAGACTCATTGACAATCTGTTGTGGTGACATAGGCTGTAAGTTAATTTTCTTGCCCTTGTACTCCAAGTGATATGTATTAGCACGGCTATTGTGTTGCACAGAACGGTCATAGAGCCAAGGCCGACCCAATAAGAGGTGACAAACCGTCATAGGAACCACATCAAAATCAATGCAATCCTTATACGGTCCAATCTCAAACTCAACACGCACCATATGGTTTACCTTCATCTCACCATTGTCGCTCAACCACTGAATATAATATGGATGCGGGTGCGGTAGGTACTTCAACTTCAGCTTGGTACATAACTCCTTGCTTGCTAAATTGCGGCAACTCCCGCCATCAATAATGACCTTGCAAGCCTTGTCAGGACCAACCAAAGCTTTGGTTTGGAACAAATTGCAACGCTGAGTAGATGCACTAGGCAACACATTAAGAGCACGCTGCGACACAACAATGGTACGAGCATCAGAAGGATATGCATCTTCACCATCAGTGTCATAGTCATCATCGTCTGGAGCATTTGGATCAACATCATCTCCAGTCTCATACTCATTGTCCTCATTGATAAACATGACTTTGCGGTTAGGACAATCTCTCTTGAAGTGACCCTTGCCACCACATGTATGGCAAAGCATATCGCGGTTGCGCGTTGTAGACACACCAGAACCACTCGTACTTGCAGCAGATTCGGACTTCTTTGCATTAGATACATTGGAGACCGGTTTGCTAGGCGGAGTAGAGTAAGGAACGGAGCGCGTCGACGGTGCCGGCGCCGTAGAGGGCGCGCGGGGTGTAAAACGCCCAGCTCCCGTAGCACGTCCTTTAACCTTTGCTTCTTCAGCCAACTGTGATTCAGCTTCTCTTGCATGATGTAACAATTGATTCATATCGGTGTAGGTGTAATGACGAACAATGCCTTTAACATCATACTTCAATCCATTGAGAAAACGCTGCATTGTCATCTCTAGAGACTCACGGACACGACCACGCTGCATAAGCATCTCCATCTCCATGTAGTACTCATCAACAGTCTTCACACCTTGCCTCAATAGTGTTAGCTTATCAAATATATTCCGCATGTAATTTGTAGGCACAAAACGAGAAGTCATAACCTCCTTCATAGCACGCCATGTACGGATAGGTTGTGCACCATCTTCGTCGCGGTTACGAACCAAAGAATCCCACCAACGCAATGCATAACCATCAAATTCAGAAGAAGCAAGCTTGATCTTCTTATCTTCAGAGTAGTTGGGATGTAAGCTCCATAACTTCTCAATCTTGAGCTCCCAAGTGAGATATTCTTCAACATCAGCTCCCCCTTCAAACTTGGGTATGGAAAACTTGGGCTTACCCAATCCATCTTCTTCATCTTGCCCACGACCATTACGGCCAAGTGGAGCCCAGCCACGAGGACGATGACCACGAGGCGCACCACGAGCATTGTGTGCGTCATCTTCAAGCTCAGGATCTTCATCATCGTCTTGTTGTTGTTGTGCAGTCAAATTCTCAATAGCGAGGCGCATATCGGCAAGAGTGCGCTGTATATCGGTCATTTGATCAGCCAATCCAGTGACGGTGATATTAGTAGCATCCAGCGTCTGTTTGATCTCGTCAACTGTATCCTTAAGCTCATCATCCTTAGTGCGGAATTCACGTCGCATCTCGTTACGAAGAGCTTCATACTCCCTCCATGTGACGATATCTGCCGAATTCTTGTTTTCCTGGTTAACAATCTTATTATCACTAGCAGACATGATTAGTAGGTTAGTGCACTAAATCAAAATATATGGTGGTACTCTCACAACTCACTCAAAACTGATAAGAAAAGGAAATCTTACCGTTCCAAAGTAAATTAGTGTTGCTTACCACTTGTAGGAACAACTAGTGCACGGATGTAGCGAAGCGAATATCAAGGGTATAAGAACAATCACACGACAAAGCAGGATATATGTGGGGCTGTAGGTAGGCTACCTATTTGCACCAATAACAAGCTCTAGCGCTGACCGTAGACAACCAAAGATACTCACACAAGGCGATATAATGGGGCAATGCAACTATATGGAGGAAAGGTTGCAATGCACAAGAGAGACGCTAGCAAAGCTCAACGAGACAGGCACAAGATTGCTCAACTACGGGTGCAGTAAAGAAAACTTAGGCCTTCACTTGATTCAACTAGCACGACACTTTTCTTTTTGTATTTTTCTTTTTGTATAACACACGCAGCTATGTAGCTCTTTTTGCTTTTTTTTTTTGACTCAACTCCTTGATAACACGGCCAACAAGATATGCAAAGCACCAAAACCCTAATGAGCAGCCTGTCGAGCGGTAAAACTAGTCTCTTCTGGGGAAGTTCCTAGTCACTTTATATCGATAGGCTGTGTCTATGGTTGGGAACAAGCACACTGTACGCTATGTGGACTCGGAGTAACAAAACTGACACACTATGATAAACTAGATGATAGAGAAAACACAAACCCTAACAATTCTACTAGAAGAAAGATAAAGATACGCAAAAACAACTACGAAAAGCAACTAAAACTCGAAATTAGTGCAATCTAAGGCTATGGCAAACCCTAACCCTAACTTTTTATGGCTTTTTCTGGATAGGAAAACACTCACAACTCAACTATGGGGTGGATTGTGGATGGCTTACCGAGGAAAACTGGAAATCTGATACCAAGATGATATGGGGTGGCCCGATCTTCTCAGTAAGCAACGGTGGTGATGATGATCACGGGGTGATGGCAGCGGAGAAACACGACGATGTAGTGGATGATAACTTGTATGATGCAACGAGATCTCTCGATTGGTCCCTGTCGCCAATGCAACAGCTCTCAACCCTGCAAGATATTCGCAACTCCACACACTTGCGCACGTAGCCGCCGACCACGAAGCGGTAAGTTGCAACCGTCTAATTCCCAATGGAACAGCAGATCACACAAGACTTAAACAGGATCTACACAATATCAAGCAATATGGTGTAGGGAATTCAATAGTTTTGCAGAGCAAACAACTAAGAACTAGGGTTTATCTTAAACGTGGTCTAAAACAGCTAGGGGGCGTCCTGGGCACTTATATAGGTGTCCGGGACGAGTTCTGGTCGAAAAGATACAAAAATAACCGACCCAGAATAGATCTGGTCGAGACAGACTCGGACTGGTCCGGTCTGGGATCCGGTCGACCGGGCTGTGGACCGGACGGTCCGGTCTGTGGTCCGGTCAACCGGGCTGTGGACCGGCGGTCCGGTTGGTGGTCCGGTCAACCGGTCGGAAACCGGAAGCTGAAGTTTCGGTTTCGCTCCGTCCGGTCGGTGGCCGGTTGGCGGCCGGTCGACCGGGCCAGGGGCCGGGCTGGCCGGTCTGGGGGCCGGTCTGACCGGGTTCTGGACCGGCCTGGACTTCTTCTTCTCCTCTCGCGCATTCCTCCCGCTCCTCCCTCGCGCGTCCATGAGATATCTTCATGTCCAGCTCCATGTCCAGCTTCACGGCCCTCTTGACGTCCGTCTTCATGTCCAGCTGCTCCTCTCCTCGTGCGATGCTTGTCTCCTCTTGATACCTGATGATACATAAGTAATAGGACTTAGGCAGTATAAAGTTCTCATCAATCAAAGTATCGTTTAGGAACAAGTTCACCTGTTGTTTAAGTAGCTTCGCACGAGCTCTTGTAATTGGTCCAATCCGAACTTCATTGGACTTGAGCTTCACAGCAGGTTCATCTTCATTTGTTAATGACGGAGGTAGTAGAGGTAGGGATGTCCTCATCACAATATAACTTCTGGAGAATGAAACATGACTTACTACTGTCGAGTCCCATGCAAACCAACATGTTCAGGGAGTACAAAATTGGCATGAACAACATAGTAGCAGGCTATAAATTTTGTAACAACGACTGAGCAAGATGAAGTTATGATGGCTACATCTACAGAGCAGGGAATGTAAACCAAAAATAGAAGTTACGATGGCAAAAGCTAAAGAGGAGGGAATGTGAACCAACATGTGCCAAGTGCAATTACTTCATTTTGGCCGTGAACTAAATAATACTCCTGAACTTATAGTGAAGGGGATGCAAATCAAGATGTTTCGGGATATAAACTTGTAATGAGCAACACATAGAGGATAGTTAATGCTGGAGCTTAGGATGGACCAGATACAGAATATAGTGGGATCACCTGTGAACTTGTATAAGAGGGAATGCAAACCAATATGTTCAGCTTTCCATATGTGAGTGTCATGCCAAGTCAGAGAAACAAGTCAATAATGCAGCTTTTGAAGAACAAGATGGCACGCAAAATTATTATCTAGTAGTATGACAAGTATATTTGTACTACAGGCTAGATAGCAGAGTGATAGCATGCCAAACTAAGTCCTTACTTTGTTAGCTTACAATGAACTAGATACAAAACAATGGCATCACCTGTAGTACAGGGAATGCAAGCCAACATGTTCATGGAGTAAAAAATTGGCACAAACAACATAGTAGCAGGCCATAATTTTTGTAACAACGGCTGAGCAAGATAAAGTTATGATGGCTAGATCTACAGAGCAGGGAATGTAAACCAAATATAGAAGTTACGATGCCAAAAGCTATAGAGCAGGGAATGCGAACCAACATGTGCAATTACTTAAAATTGGCCATGAACTAAATAATAGCAGGATGTTACTATAATACCTATAATTTTTGTAACAACGACTGAGCAAGATAGAAGTTATGATGGCTACATCTACAGAGCAGGGAATGCAAACCAAAATGTTCAATCGCTTAAAGTTAGCAATGAAGTAGAAAATAGCAACGTGTTACGGTCATAGCTAGGAATGAACCAGGCGGGCAGAGACGGGCAACACGTAGAGCCGGGAACAACTAGGGCTGCGGCTGGCCCCAGTCCCTCGGAGGACGACATGCCTCCTGGTCGCACGCGCCGATGTTTATCACAAGGGCGTTACACCTCTGCATCAGACCGACAATTCCTTTCATCCTCCTCGTGGCAATCGATCGTGCTGCTACTCATATTTGCGGAGGTGCTCGGAGAGTGGGCTGGTACCGCACGCGTCTTATTCCTTCCCCGTCAGGTACCGCTTTGTCATCATCTTGGGGCCGGTCGCGTGGATCGGCCTCCTCTTCATCTTTGCCACGGGAGTGGCTGCTTACCGTCTTTGCCATGGCGGCTTGCAAGCCCTGCCATGTTGACACCAAAGGAGAACCCTGGCTCCCTTATGGAGTGGCTGAGATCCACCATGTTGATGCCAGGAAACGGACGTGTGTCTACTCTCGATGACCGTGCGGCGGGTCTTCTCGGAGCCGATGAGTTCGGCGAGGGTTGCCTTGATCTCGTCATGTTTCTTCTTGAGCTCCTGGGCAGATCGGCTTCAGCGACAGTGCGTTCTTCGATGGCGGACAGTCACTCCATCGAGCGCCTTCGCAAATATGAGCACGACGACCGACGTCGGCTACCCGTCAGGATGAAAGGAATTGTGGTCCGATGCAGAGGTCAGGTGGCACGCCCTTGATAACATCGGCGCGTGCGGCCAGGAGAACTGCGGGCCGTCGCTCGAGGGACCAGGGCCAGCCGCAGCCCTAGTTGTTCCGGCTCTACGGTGTTGCCCGTCTCGCCCTTGGGTTTACGCGTCAACACATTCTGCACGCCCGGTGGGACGATCGACGACATCCACGACATCGCCATCTACATCCGAGATGGCGGGGACACTCCGGTCACGTACGAGGATCTGCCTGATGAGCTCAAGAAGAAACATGACGAGATCAAGGCAACCCTCGAAGCCGAACTCATCGGCTCCTTCCACCGAACCCGCTCCCATGGCGTCAGGTGGAAGGGTTTCACACCTGAAGGCGCGCTCGATGGAGTGGACCTGTCCGCCCCGTCAGAAGAACGCACCAGGTCGCTGCGGGGATCTCGAGGAGTGATACGTCTCCAACGTATCGATAATTTCTTGTGTTCCATGCCACATTATTGATGTTATCTACATGTTTTATGCACACTTTATGTCATATTCGTGCATTTTGGAACTAACCTATTAACAAGATGCAGAAGTGCCAGTTCTTTTTTCTGCTGTTTTTGGTTTGAGAAATCCTAGTAAAGAAATATTCTCGGGAATTGGACGAAATAAAAGCCCAGGGGCCTATTTTCAATGAAGCTTCCGAAGTCCGAAGACGAAACGAAGTGGGGCCACAGGGGAGCCAAACCCTAGGGCGGCGCGGCCCCCACCAGCCGCGCCGCCTGTCATCCGGGGCCCTGTGCCCCCTCTCGACTGCCTTCGCCTACTTAAAGCCTCGTGGCGAGACCTCCGTACCGAGAGCCACGATACGGAAAACCTTCCGAGGCAGCCGGCCGCCGATCCCATCTCGGGGGATCCGGAGATCGCCTCGGCACCCTGCCGGAGAGGGAATCATCTCCCGGAGGACTCTACACCGCCATGGTCGCCTCCGGAGTGATGAGTGAGTAGTCTACCCCTGGACTATGGGTCCATAGCAGTAGCTAGATGGTTGTCTTCTCCCCATTGTGCTATCATTGTCGGATCTTGTGAGCTGCCTATCATGATCAAGATCATCTATATGTAATTCTATATGTTGCGTTTGTTGGGATCCGATGAATAGAGAATACTTGTTATGTTGATTATCAAAGTTATGCTTATGTGTTGTTTATGATCTTGCATGCTCTCCGTTACTAGTAGATGCTCTGGCCAAGTAGATGCTTTTAACTCCAAGAGGGAGTACTTATGCTCGATAGTGGGTTCATGCCTGCATTGACACCTGGGACAGTGACAGAAAGTTCTAAGGTTGTGTTGTGCTGTTGCCACTAGGGATAAAACATTAGTGCTATGTTCAAGGATGTAGTCACTAGTTACATTACGCACCATACTTAATGCAATTGTCTGTTGCTTTGCAACTTAATACTGGAGGGGGTTCGGATGATAACCTGAAGGTGGACTTTTTAGGCATAGATGCAGTTGGATGGCGGTCTATGTACTTTGTCGTAATGCCCAATTAAATCTCACTATACTCATCATGATATGTATGTGCATTGTCATGCTCTCTTTATTTGTCAATTGCCCAACTGTAATTTGTTCACCCAACATGCTGTTTATCTTATGGGAGAGACACCTCTAGTGAACTGTGGACCCCGGTCCAATTCTCTTTACTGAAATACAATCTACTGCAATACTTGTTTTTACTGTTTTCTCTGCAAACAATCATCTTCCACACAATACGGTTAATCCTTTGTTACAGCAAGCCGGTGAGATTGACAACCTCACTGTTTCGTTGGGGCAAAGTACTTTGGTTGTGTTGTGCAGGTTCCACGTTGGCGCCGGAATCCCTGGTGTTGCGCCGCACTACATCCCGCCGCCATCAACCTTCAACATGCTTCTTGGCTCCTCCTGGTTCGATAAACCTTGGTTTCTTTCTGAGGGAAAACTTGCTGTTGTGCTCATCATACCTTCCTCTTGGGGTTGCCCAACGAACGTGTGAAATACACGCCATCAAGCATATTTTCTGGCGCCGTTGCCGGGGAGATCAAGACGCTCAAGGGGAGTCTCCACTTCTCAATCTCTTTACTTTGTTTTTGTCTTGCTTTATTTTATTTACTACTTTGTTTGCTGCACTAAATCAAAATACAAAAAAATTAGTTGCTAGTTTTACTTTATTTGCTATCTTGTTTGCTATATCGAAAACACAAAAAAATTAGTTTACTTGCATTTACTTTATCTAGTTTGCTTTATTTACTATTGCTAAAATGGCTACCCCTGAAAATACTAAGTTGTGTGACTTCACAACCACAAATAATAATGATTTCTTATGCACACCTATTGCTCCACCTGCTACTACAACAGAATTCTTTGAAATTAAACCTGCTTTACTGAATCTTGTTATGAAAGATCAATTTTCTGGAATTAGTTCTGATGATGCTGCTGCCCATCTTAATAATTTTGTTGAACTATGTGAAATGCAAAAATATAAAGATGTAGATGGTGATATTATTAAACTAAAATTGTTCCCTTTCTCATTAAGAGGAAGAGCTAAAGATTGGTTGCTATCTCTGCCTAAGAATAGTATTGATTCATGGACTAAATGCAAGGATGCTTTTATTGGTAGATATTATCCCCCTGCTAAAATTATATCTTTGAGGAGTAGCATAATGAATTTTAAACAATTAGATACTGAACATGTTGCTCAAGCTTGGGAAAGAATGAAATCTCTGGTTAAAAATTGCCCAACCCATGGACTGACTACTTGGATGATCATCCAAACCTTCTATGCAGGACTAAATTTTTCTTCGTGGAATTTATTGGATTCAGCTGCTGGAGGTACCTTTATGTCCATCACTCTTGGTGAAGCAACAAAGCTTCTTGATAATATGATGATCAACTACTCTGAATGGCACACGGAAAGAGCTCCACAAGGTAAGAAGGTAAATTCTGTTGAAGAAACCTCTTCTTGAGTGATAAGATTGATGCTATTATGTCTATGCTTGTGAATGGTAGGCCTAATGTTAATTCTAATAATGTTCCGTTAGCGTCATTAGTTGCTCAAAAAGAATATGTTGATGTGAATTTCATTAAAAATAACAATCACAATGATTCTAGGCCATACCCTGCTAATGGTAACTCTTATGGTAGATATGCTTCACCTAATGAAGAAAAGATGCTAGAAATTGAAAGATCCACCAAGAACTTTATGCAATCACAATATGAGCAAAATAAATTGTTTACTAAAACTATGAATGAGCAATCTACCTTGTTGAAGAATATAGGAAATCAACTTGAAAATCTGAATAGGGAGATCTCGGGGTTGCAAACTAAACTTGCTAGTGCTGAAACCCGAATCTCATACATGTCTGCATCACAATCTTCTTTAATTAATAAAATGGCTGCTAAACCTGAGGATTTAGATGATAAAATTACTACTACAGCAAATGCCATTCAAGTTAGAATTAATGAGAATATAAGATTAATGGCTGAGCTGCGTGCTAGGTGGGATAGAGAAGAAAATAAAAAACTAGCTAAAGAGAGAATATAGCTAAAGTTTGGACTATTACCACCACTAGTAATGCTAATGCTACACATGTTGCTGCACCTCCTACTCATACTAATAAAAGAATTGGTGTTAGCAATGTTTCCACTTCTAATGCAAAGCGCGAAAAACTGCCTGAAACTGCTAAAACTGCTGAAACTGCCTGTGATAAAACTGCTGAAATTTTTTCCAACATTGGGGATGATGATCCCATTGCTTTAGATTATAATGGTTTGAATTTTGATGATTGCCACATCTCTGAAGTTATAAAGTTCTTGCAAAAACTTGCTAAAAGTCCTAATGCTAGTGCTATAAATTTGGCTTTCACGCATCATATTACAAATGCTCTCATAAAAGCTAGAGAAGAGAAACTAGAGCGCGAAGCCTCTATTCCTAAAAAGCTAGAAGATGGTTGGGAGCCCATCATTAAGATGAAGGTTAAAGATTTTGATTGTAATGCTTTATGTGATCTTGGTGCAAGTATTTCTGTTATGCCTAAGAAAATTTATAATATGCTTGACTTGCCACCACTGAAAAATTGTTATTTGGATGTTAATCTTGCTGATCATTCTACAAAGAAACCTTTGGGTAAAGTTGATAATGTTCGCATTACCGTTAACAATAATCTTGTTCCCGTTGATTTTGTTGTCTTGGATATTGAATGCAATGCATCTTGTCCAATTATATTGGGAAGACCTTTTCTTCGAACTGTTGGTGCTATTATTGATATGAGGGAAGGTAATATAAAATATCAATTTCCTCTCAAGAAAGGTATGGAACACTTCCCTAGAAAGAGAATAAAGGTACCTTATGATTCTATTATTAGAACAAACTATGATGTTGATGCTTCATCTCTCGATGTTACTTGATACACACTTTCTGCGCCTAGCTGAAAGGCGTTAAAGAAAAGCGCTTATGGGAGACAACCCATGTTTTTACCTACAGTACTTTGTTTTTATTTTGTGTCTTGGAAGTTGTTTACTACTGTAGCAACCTCTCCTTATCTTAGTTTTGAGTTTTGTTGTGCCAAGTTAAGCCGTTGATAGAAAAGTAAGTACTAGATTTGGATTACTGCGCAGTTCCAGATTTCTTTGCTGTCACGAATCTGGGTCTATCTCCCTGTAGGTAGCTCAGAAAATTACGCCAATTTACGAGCATGATCCTCAGATATGTACGCAACTTTCATTCAATTTGAGCATTTTCGTTTGAGCAAGTCTGGTGCCATTTTAAAATTCGTCAATACGAACTGTTCTGTTTTGACAGATTCTGCCTTTTATTTCGCATTGCCTCTTTCGCTATGTTGGATGAATTTCTTTGATCCACTAATGTCCAGTAGCATTATGCAATGTCCAGAAGTGTTAAGAATGATTGTGTCACCTCTGAATATGTCAATTTATATTGTGCACTAACCCTCTAATGAGTTGTTTCGAGTTTGGTGTGGAGGAAGTTTTCAAGGATCAAGAGAGGAGTATGATGCAACATGATCAAGGAGAGTGAAAGCTCTAAGCTTGGGGATGCACCCGGTGGTTCACCCCTGCATATATCAAGAAGACTCAAGCGTCTAAGCTTGGGGATGCCCAAGGCATCCCCTTCTTCATCAACAAATTATCAGGTTCCTCCCCTGAAACTATATTTTTATTCGGCCACATCTTATGTGCTTTTCTTGGAGCGTCGGTTTGTTTTTGTTTTTGTTTTGTTTGAATAAAATGGATCCTAGCATTCACTTTATGGGAGAGATACACGCTCCGCTGTAGCATATGGACAAATATGTCCTTGGTTTCTACTCATAGTATTCATGGCGAAGTTTCTCCTTCGTTAAATTGTTATATGGTTGGAATTGGAAAATGATACATGTAGTAATTGCTATAAATGTCTTGGGTAATGTGATACTTGGCAATTGTTGTGCTCATGTTTAAGCTCTTGCATCATATACTTTGCACCTATTAATGAAGAAATACATAGAGCATGCTAAAATTTGGTTTGCATATTTGGTTTCTCTAAGGTCTAGATAATTTCTAGTTTTGAGTTTGAACAACAAGGAAGACGATGTAGAGTCTTATAATGTTTACAATATGTCTTTTATGTGAGTTTTGCTGCACCGGTTCATCCTTGTGTTTGTTTCAAATAAGCCTTGCTAGCCTAAACCTTGTATCGAGAGGGAATACTTCTCATGCATCCAAAATACTTGAGCCAACCACTATGCCATTTGTGTCCACCATACCTACCTATACTACATGGTATTTTCCGCCATTCCAAAGTAAATTGCTTGAGTGCTACCTTTAAAATTCCATCATTCACCTTTGCAATATATAGCTCATGGGACAAATAGCTTAAAAACTATTGTGGTATTGAATATGTAATTATGCACTTTATCTCTTATTAAGTTGCTTGTTGTGCGATAACCATGTTTCTGGGGACGCCATCAACTCATTGTTGAATTTCATGTGAGTTGCTATGCATGTTCGTCTTGTCTGAAGTAAGGGCGATCTACTCTGAGTTGAATGGTTTGAGCATGCATATTGTGAGAGAAGAACATTGGGCCGCTAACTAAAGCCATGATTCATGGTGGAAGTTTCAGTTTTGGACAAATATCCTCAAATCTCTAATGAGAAAAGAATTAATTGTTGTCAAATGCTTAAAGCATTAAAAGAGGAGTCCATTATCTGTTGTCTATGTTGTCCCGGTATGGATGTCTAAGTTGAGAATAATCAAAAGCGAGAAATCCAATGCGAGCTTTCTCCTTAGACCTTTGTACAGGCGGCATAGAGGTACCCCTTTGTGAAACTTGGTTAAAGCATATGTATTGCGGTGATAATCCAGGTAGTCCAAGCTAATTAGGACAAGGTGCGGGCACTATTGGTACACTATGCATGAGGCTTGCAACTTATAAGATATAATTTACATGATGCATATGCTTTATTACTACCGTTGACAAAATTGTTTCATGTTTTCAAAATCAAAGCTCTAGCACAAATATAGCAATCGATGCTTTTCCTCTATGAGGACCATTCTTTTACTTTCAATGTTGAGTCAGTTCACCTATTTCTCTCCACCTCAAGAAGCAAACACTTGTGTGAACTGTGCATTGATTCCTACATACTTGCTTATTGCACTTATTATATTACTCTATGTTGACAATATCCATGAGATATACATGTTACAAGTTGAAAGCAACCGCTGAAACTTAATCTTCTTTTGTGTTGTTTCAATACCTTTACTTTGAATTATTGCTTTATGAGTTAACTCTTATGCAAGACTTATTGATGCTTGTCTTGAAGTGCTATTCATGAAAAGTCTTTGCTTTATGATTCACTTGTTTACTCATGTCATACATATTGTTTTGATCGCTGCATTCACTACATATGCTTTACAAATAGTATGATCAAGATTATGATGGCATGTCACTGAAATTATCCTTGTTATCGTTTACCTGCTCGGGACGAGCAGAACTAAGCTTGGGGATGCTGATACGTCTCCAACGTATCGATAATTTCTTGTGTTCCATGCCACATTATTGATGTTATCTACATGTTTTATGCACACTTTATATCATATTAGGTGCATTTTAAATTCAACACTATCTAACAAGATGCAGGAAGTGCCGATTTGCTGTTTCTTTGTTTTGGTTTCAATCCTAGTAAAGAAATATTCTCGGAATTGGGCCAAAATAAAAACCAGAGGCAGCCCTGTTTTCTCCACCCAAAGCTTCCGAGGAAGTCCGAAGGCAGCAGTGGGAGTGCAGAGGGAGCCAAACCCTGAGCGGCGGCCCCTTGGCCGCGCACGCCTGGCCATCGGACCCCTGTGCCCCCTCTCGACTGCCCTTCCGCCTACTTAAAGCCTCTGATGACGAAACCTCCGGTAAAGAGGCACGATGCGGAAAACCTTCTTGAGGCCTTGCGTCTTGTGATCCCATCTCGAAGTTAGGAGTCGCCTCCGGCACCATGCCGGAGAGGGGAATCATCTCCCGGAGGACTCTAACCACCATGGTCGCCTCCGGAGTGATGAGTGAGTAGTCTACCCCTGGACTATGGGTCCATAGCAGTAGCTAGATGGTTGTCTTCTCCCCATTGTGCTATCATTGTCGGATCTTGTGAGCTACCTATCATGATCAAGATCATCTATATGTAATTCTATATGTTGCGTTTGTTGGGATCCGATGAATAGAGAATACTTGTTATGTTGATTATCAAAGTTATGCTTATGTGTTGTTTATGATCTTGCATGCTCTCCGTTACTAGTAGATGCTCTGGCCAAGTAGATGCTTTTAACTCCAAGAGGGAGTACTTATGCTCGATAGTGGGTTCATGCCTGCATTGACACCTGGGACAGTGACAGAGAGTTCTAAGGTTGTGTTGTGCTGTTGCCACTAGGGATAAAACATTAGTGCTATGTTCAAGGATGTAGTCACTAGTTACATTACGCACCATACTTAATGCAATTGTCTGTTGCTTTGCAACTTAATACTGGAGGGGGTTCGGATGATAACCTGAAGGTGGACTTTAGGCATAGATGCAGTTGGATGGCGGTCTATGTACTTTGTCGTAATGCCCAATTAAATCTCACTATACTCATCATGATATGTATGTGCATTGTCATGCTCTCTTTATTTGTCAATTTCCCATGTAATTTGTTCACCCAACATGCTGTTCGTCTTATGGGAGAGACACCTCTAGTGAGCTGTGGACCCCGGTCCAATTCTCTTTTTTGAAATACAATCTACTGCAATACTTATTTTACTGTTTTCTCTGCAAACAATCATCTTCCACACAATACGGTATCCTTTGTTACAACAAGCCGGTGAGATTGACAACCTCACTGTTTCGTTGGGGCAATGTTTGATTGTGTTGTGCGGGTTCCACGTTGCGCCGGAATCTGCGGTGTTGCATGCGCACTACATCCATGTATCAACCTTCAACATTGTACAGCTCCCCTCTGGTTGATAAACGGTTTCTTTACGAGGAAAACTTGCTGCTGTGCTCATATACCTTCCTCTTGGGGTTGCCCAACGAACGTGTGAATACACGCCATCAAGGAGCTCGAAACATGACGAGGTCAAGGCAACCCTCGGCAGCTCATCGCTCCTGCGAGAAGACCCAGCCGCACGGTGTGAGCTCGAAGTAGGGCTCCCGTCCAATCGCTTTGGCATCAACATGGTGGATCCCGGCCTCCACAGGCCGACCAAAGTCCTCCTTTGGTGTCAACATGCGAGGCTTGCAAGCCGCCATGGCAAAAACAGCGAGAAAGCAGCCACTCCCGCAAGGATAAAGAGGAGGCCGATCCACGCGACCGGCCCCAAGATGACGGTACTGACAGGGGAAGAATAAGGCAGCGTGCGGTACCAGCGTCCACTCTCCAGGGGCACCTCCTCCGCAAATATGAGCAGCCGCGACCCGGCGTCCAACACTACGACGTAGAGGATGAAAAGGAATTGTCGGTCTAATGCGGAGAGAGTCGGTACCGTCAACATGATAGGACGACCGATGGGTACAATCGTCGCGGTGCATGTAAGGGGCAGGATAACATGGATGGAGCGGAATCATCCGTTCTTCAAACCTTGTTGGGACTCGGGGAATGAGCCGATTGCCAACAATCGAGAACTGCCCAGAATGCAAACAAAGGAAGAAGGATGCCGCTAACGTGTCCGTGTTCGGCGTCTGGAGCCTCTCCCGCCTCGGAACAAGCATGCTGAGTCCGCTCGGGTGGAAGATCTCGAGGAACTAGAGGACGATGATGAAGAGGATAAGTATCATCGGCCGGTGGTGCCCTGATGGACTCAGCCGTTCCCAAAAGCGAAGGGTTCAGCGACTACGTGGTTTGGAGGAAGCTGAAAGGTTATACCTGCACACGCTAAGGAAGGCGCGGCCTGATCTCGCCAAAATTCGAAAACCTGCACAGACCCAGTCAGCCACAAAGAAAAGAGCGGCGCCCCGAGCGGAGAAAGCCGATGATGATACATCGGCTGGCACAAACATGGTCTTCATTCTTCCAACGGAGTTTAGCGCTCGAGATTGTATGAAGCACCTGTGCGCAATTAGGCTTTGCCGGCCCACGGCGGTCATCTTTGAGAAGCCAAAAGGAGTTACAGTGTCCCGAAGGCCCTGATGCTGCGAGCTACATCAATGGGCAGCACATCAGCAAAAGATGTTGGTGGACAACTGGAGCAGCGTTAACATTATGCCATACTCCATGCTACGTCGGTTGGGACGCTCCAGCTCGGATCTGATCAAGATAGCATGTGTTGAAAGCGTTCCAGCAATAGCTTGCTCAGCGCACAAGGTGTTACGAATATGGATCGGCCCGTGGAAGAAAAACATCTGACAGATTCTTCTCGTGAAACGACAGAAATGCCCTACGCTGTCCTACTAGGGAAGGATTGGATCCACGCCAGTGGCCATCCCGTCACGATGCCAATGCACGATACGATGGGATGGAGATGGTAAGTCGTCACGCGATGATTGATGGGGTTTCAACATTTGGCATGGACGTTTGGAGACATCGGGCCAAGAGCCACTCTCGAGCATCAATACGGGCATTCGAGCGCATCGACGTAACAAAGAACGGGGTTAGGCTGGTTTTATCCACCGGCCTGACCGTGTAACAAGAGCAAACCGATGAGCAAACGTGGCGAGGCTGATCCTTGTGATCGGCCCCAAAATTTATGAAGGATCATCTACAAAACCTTCACCGAGCAAGCAATGTGGTGCCGATTACGGAATCGGCCAAAATTATCCCCACCATCCATTCGCCTGGGTTCAACATGTTATCCATCAGAGCCGATACCATCAAATCTCGCAGAATCGGCTCGGGGGGCACCAGGTGGATAAAACACGAGGATATGCATTAGAAGTGTCTCATCCTTTGGTGATGGGTATTGAAGCATGGGGCGTGCAAAATCGGCCGAAACTAAATCCGAACTTTGAGCATAGCCAGCGGACATCAGACATCGACTTAAGGATCAATGGAGCAACGGAGGAGCATATCTCTTCAAGTTCACCCAACGGAGGAGCATATCTCTTCTAAGATCGGGAACAGCTGATGGCGAGCGATCGGCTGTAATGTTTTGACCAAGGTGGTGACTTGGCCTGTTGCCCTGGGGTGTTACGTCCGAGTTTTGGAGGGCACGGAGAGTTGCCTTCTGCCAAAGACAATGAGTCGATCGATCAGCCAGGTGCAAGAGATGTGAGTTGAAGTAGACGGCTCGCCACAAGTTTCTTCCTCTAAAGAGAAGATTCTGTAATCGGCTGATTGCTACAGTTGGAACCGAGGATGACAGGCTGGGCGACTCACTTTATTCTCGTTGAGGCTGAGGGGGCAGCTTACTGAAGGATCCGTTGGCCTGGGGAAACGATTTTGTAGGAATGGTGACTCTGCATCAGCTTATGCGAAGAATGCTCTGGTATTGTAAAGTTATCGGTTTTCAGCGGACAGTTGATTCGAGCGACAAGCCCAGCTCTATTGTGGACGCCCGCCCAGCCAGATTGCCAACCTGGTAGATGGGCTGGTCAGATTCATAATCAGGTTCAATGGTCCCTTTTGAGGTGTTTCATGATGCGAGAGCATGTGGTCATCGACCCTAGTGCAAGTGTGCGGAGTTGCCGGGTTGTCCATGGAGCTGTGGGTAATCATCACAGTATCGACTACCAATGGAAGAAAGGTGATCGGCTGGTGGCCTGCCAGATGGCTCTCAGGACGTGATTGAGCCCGCGATATGTTGATACCGGAAACCGATTTGTTGGAACTGCGATGCGGCACCGAGTTGGGAAGCGGTGATGGTCCATTGAGTTGGTCCATTTTTACCTCCTTGGTGAGGCTCGGGGAGCAGCTCGCCCTTGAGGTTTGCCATTTGTCAAATCGGCTCCTCTTACGCCACGGCTCGTTTGAAAGATGGCGAATTATTGCAGAAGGAAACTGCCGGGGCTGAGGCTGGACATTATTTCAGGGATTCGCCGCTAAGTTTAAACATGCCATCCTGTGAGATTTGCAGTACAAGTCCACAATTTGCGATTAACTGTACCAGGAGTTTGGGTCCGGATGGGTCTATCTCAATTTATCGTGGAGGCAGACGGCCTTCGGCTCACCGGGCTTTGGCCAATCGACAATCGGCGACTCAGACGAAGGGCAATCGGCTAAATTATCCTAAGGAAATCGGCAAAATCAAATTGGGGAAATTCTTCATTGATAAACCAGATTTCTTACATAGAAGAGCTGATTGCTCTCAAAAGGAAGTACTAGGGGATACATTGCCCCGTCTACTACTGCTGGGGCTAAGATCCTATCTAGGGGCCATTGCTGCCCTCGTCGTCGTCATCGCCGTCATCACCCTTGTGGCGCTCTCCCTACGGCTCGTCGCTGCTCCAGCGGCCGCCAACAGGACCCTCATTGTCCTCATCTTCTTCGTCAGCGTCGTCGTCATTGTCGATGTCGGCGGTTCCCGAGCCAGGGGCGGCGCTTGGCGAGGCTCGTCGAGGAGGTGCTGTCCTCCTCCTCCTCCTCTTCTTCCTCCTCCTCCTCCTCGGGAGAGGTCCAGGAGAAGCGATCGTCGTCGCTCTCCTCCTCCGCTTCCCCGTCGGCGAGAAGCGGAGGTCGCTTTCCCGTCGGTCGACTTGTCGTCCTCGGACCAGATGGAGAAGTCATGGCTAGACTCCTCCCCGGCCTCAATGGCGCGGCGGATGTTGTCGCGTGAACCTCCGCCGGGTTCGGCTCCGAGCGTCGGCTCGCGAGATGAAGAGGACCCAGGGAAATCTCCGTGAAGGATGAAGGAGAAGCTTCGATGGTTAATAAAGGGGATGGGATTTAATTTTCGAGCAGTTTTGAGGACATGGTGCCAAATGTCAAATCGTGCAGAGAAGTTGGGAAGGCAAGTCGTCATGATGAAGCATCTGCGACGTTCTGCTCTGCCACGACGTGACCCCTCGAGGAGAAAACAGAGTGGTTTTGAAATTATCATTACCAAAACCAGGGGGCATGTGTTATCACCAGATTGAACAACTAGGGCTGCGGCTGGCCCTGGTCCCTCGAGCGACGGCCCGCAAAGCCTCCTGGTCGCACGCGCCGATGTTTATCACAAGGGCGTGCCACCTGACCTATACCTGGTCAGGAAGGTGTGGATGATGCCTCGCTTAGTTTCCTGCAGGGCACACACGTAAACATTAAATACGAGCCTCGATCGGCTCTCAGGTTATCCTGTGAATCGGCTCAAAGAGCCGATCCACCCATGATTCGTACAAGGTGTCCGAATATATGGTGGTCCTGCTTGATCAACTAATGAGATCTACGACGATTTAGGGTTTTCACCGCATAATCGGATCATCCTACTCCAGGTTGGGCCTCGCGGCCACGCACGGTGATCGTAAGCCGATCCTAAACAAGGCCTAAAAACCAACACGGTTGATCCCCGGAACATCCTTAGGGCCAACGAACGACACCCTACGTGCCGCTGGATCCTCCACCCCTTTGTAAGGCCTAACTATTGCAGATATTAAACTAATCCCTGCGGTTCAAGTTGTGCTCGTTTTCCCCAGCCCCTTAGTTTTTCCTCGTTTTCCCTAGCCTTTGTCTGAAACCCGCAGAAGGAGCTCAGACGGAAGGAATCCGTTTATTTGACCTGTTCGTGTTGCGCCGCTGTCTGGGGCCGCGTCGTGTGCCGCGTCGCGTGGGGCTGGTAGAAAGGGACCGCGTGGGACAGGACGAGAAGCGTTTGGTTGCACGTGAGCAGGAGCTGGGTTTTGTCTCTCTCGGCCCAAATTGGCATTTTTAAGAGCACCTTTTCCCCTCTTTCTCTCTCTGTCTTTTTCACCAAATTAGTATCAAATCTAGAGAAGCTTCTATTTCTGTCTTTCTTCAATATGGCAGCAAATCTAGTAGCAAATCTCTGGGGTTATTTATGCCTTTTGGCCCTCGTTTTTTGCCCAATATGGCAGCAAATCTAGTAGCAAATCTAGAAGCTATTATATGATAAATTCACAGCAGCATAATCAGAAAACTAAGTATAATACATAGGTAAACTGCATACAGCAGCCAAAAGCAGCCAATAACATTGTTAATGTTCACGACAAACTAAGCTGCAAAAATATACAAGATCACGCACGCAATGTATGGACAACAAGAAGATTAGGATGAATGAATTTGTTCTTCATTCCTCCTCATATATTTCTCCGTCGCTCCATTCGTGCAATTCCCCAAGGAAATATTCATTGAACTCCTTCCGTCTGCAGTGTGAGGCCAATACATCCTCCAAACGGTATGGCCTGTGTTCATTTCTCAAACCGTAGAATCCTATTCTATCCACACGTAGTGGCCACTCATCCCAGGCATTTGTATCATGAGAGTACGCTCTGATATAACCCAAATCCGTGTAGTAGATGCTGCCAGGTTGAAGTGTCGGGTACACTCTGGTGTCGACGGAGATACACCGGATATAATTCACGAAGAAGGCATTACTGCCAATGTTAGTGACCGGATGGAGAGAGCGGCTCTGAGTGTCCACACGGTACACCAATGGTCTGCCCGCCAAAGCCACGCTGACCAACAACACAAGCAGCAGATCACCATCCGACTTCACAAGGTAGAACTTCTGACGTCCAAGTTCTGGAAATGAAATTAGTGTCTCCATCTTGACAGTGCTCGCGCGCTGCTGCAACTGTATATTGGTGCACACTATTCTTCCGATCTCAAAATTGTCCGCAGCTACTGCATACAGTTCACCATTGAACGGGGTAATGCAACGCAGACAATGGTTCTTGATCGAAAATCTTCCTTCTCCCCAATCCCCATCTTCATTTATATCCTTAGTTGGAGTGCTCTCATCGACCCAACCAATTTCCGGCGGGTAATGTGTGGCAACGAAGACCATAGTCGGGGATTTGATAACAGCGACTGATTTCAGAAAAACAGATGGCATCTGCGCCTCAAACATCGTGTTCGATTTCTTTGTGAGTGGGTTCAGCAGCCGTATCTTGTGCGGCGGGTTCTTCTGGGCAAGCACGATGACGCCACGGGAAAAGCCGACGAAGTAGAATCTAAAATATATTGAAAAGATAACATTCAGCACTAAGATTGAAAATAAGATCTATGGTGACGCCACGGGAAAAGCCGAGGAATTTGAACCTTGCACGAACTGCAGATAGATCTATGGTGACGTAGCGGGATGTGCCGAGATGGAGGAAGGTGAACTCAGCGGCGCGTGGAAGGGCGTGGTGTAGCATGATCCATTCGTGCAGGTGCACGTCGGGCTCAGGTAAACCTGAGCGCCAATTTCTACAGACTTGCCTCATAGCAGAGTAGCTGTCCACGTACTCTCTTTCGCCATAAGCATTCGCCGATCTTGTGAAGTGGTCCGTCAGCCCTGAGAGAGCCCAGTCCACGGAGGCGCCGCGCTTGGATGCGCCGCCCTCGGAGGCGACGGGGCTCGGCGGCGACGGGCTCGGCGGCGACGGGCTCGGCGGCGACGGGCTCGGAGGCGACGGGCTCGGAGGCGACGGGCTCGGAGGCGACGGGCTCGGAGGCGATGGCCGCCGGCGCATTCTTCTTCTCCATCGCCGGCAGGGTAGCGCTCGTACGGCGGTTGGGGTTTTTTGGAGAAGTTGATGGGACGTGAGAGGGGTGGTTTCGTGCGTGAGCGATAATGAGACGTACTGTGTGCAGAGGGAGGGAGGGAGGGGCTTACGCGTCCTAAATGCGACCCGCGTCCTACGGCACGTCTTCCACGTCTGCACCGCGACACGCGTCAACAATGGCACGTCTTCCACTTCTGCACCGCAACACGCGTCCTCGAGTCTAACCCTGGAAATTTAGATATACTCATGTATACCCTCGAGTCATATACTAGCATTTTTTGTATGCTCAGTTTTCACCTTGAGTGCTAATACTGGCTAGTGCAATATACTCAGTTTTACCCTCAAGTGGCTGGTCAACAGAGAGTCAACAAATGGGATTAACTAGTTAAATGAGTTATTTAATGTGCAAAAAATTCCGAAAAGGAGTGGCACTTACTCATGGAGTCTTTACCACAAATTTCCACTTCTCAAATCATAGATAAATCGTAGATAAATCAAGTTTCACCACAAATTGCCACTTCTCAAATCACCTAGTAGCTATGAAGGTGCATGGTTTTCCATAATAAGCCCTACCCAAAACAGCTTTCCCCAAAACATACTTTGTCTGAATGAGACCATAATTTTCACACTCATGTAGATTTGTATTGCAAATAGTTTGAGGTAGGCCAAGATGGGTTTCATTGTACAAAACACGCATTTTCCATTTTTTAAATCTCATATTTGAATCCCTTAGTCTGTTTACTACTCACTTGCCCTTGGTTTCTTGATACTACT
Source organism: Lolium multiflorum (assembly GCA_030979885.1). Lineage (NCBI taxonomy): Eukaryota > Viridiplantae > Streptophyta > Magnoliopsida > Poales > Poaceae > Lolium > Lolium multiflorum. Next base: position 26,508 of record JAUUTY010001319.1, read on the forward strand.
CAGTTTTGCCCTCTCCCTTCACAAACTCTCACAGACGCCCAACATTGCCCTGATTGGTCTAGCCCATGTCACGCGGATCGTGCCCGACGACCGTTGATCGTATGATCTAACGGGCAGGATAACCCCTATCTCTCTCTCTGGTCGGGGCCACCACCCTCTCTCTCTCTCTGTCGTCGGTTAGCTTCACGCAAAGTTTGTTTTCTGCATTATTTTTCACGAGCTAAATTATAAACTCTTTTTAGGCATTACGCAAAAGTTTGGTTTTCTGCATTATTTTTCACGAGCTAAATTATAAACTCTTTTGTTGGCATTACTTTTCACGCAAAAAATGATAAACCATCACCGATTTCTTGTAGCCATTACTTTTCACGCACAAAAATGATACACCATCACCCATTTCGTGTACCCATTACTTTTCACGCAAAAAATGATAAACCATCACCGATTTTGTTGTAGCCATTACTTTTCACGCACAAAAATGATAAACCATCACCGATTTGTTGTAGCCATTACTTTTCACGCACAAAAATGATACACCATCACCCATTTCGTGTAGCCATTACTTTTCACGCAAAAAATGATACACCATCACCCATTTCTTGTACCCATTACTTTTCACGCAAAAAACGATAAACCATCACCGATTTGTTGTAGCCATTACTTTTCACGCACAAAAATGATACACCATCACCCATTTCGTGTAGCCATTACTTTTCACGCAAAAAATGATACACCATCACCCATTTCTTGTACCCATTACTTTTCACGCAAAAAACGATAAACCATCACCGATTTCTTGTAGCCATTACTTTCCTTTTAGGCATTACTTTTCACGGTAAAATGATAAACTATACCCCCACAACGGTCGTCTCCTCCTTAATTTATTGTGTATAAACCCCCACAACGGTCATCTCCTCCTTATTTTATTGTGTAAACCCTACAACGGTCATCTCTCCCTTATAAACACCCACACGGCCATCCCTTGTGTCAATAGGTTCTGCCTCTCTCTTCTTCGTTCACATACACTTTATCCATTGCCATGGCTTCCACGTCTCGGACGCGGACCGGAAGGGGAAGGGGAAGGGGAAGGGGAAGTGGATCATCATCATTGCCACCACCACCGTCAACACTGCCATTGATCATAGAGGAGTTCTTCATCGTCGTCTATGAAGACCCTTTGGTCAAGAAGGTACGTACGCGTTCCCACATATATGATGCATGTGATTAATTATGGGCATGTTCTAAAAAACCTTTAATTTCAAGGGTTCCCTAATTTCAAACGATCGGCGCTCGATCTCTTTGCAGGAACTCCCAAAAAAATTTGCGGACTATCTTGACGGCAAGGAGCCAGCTAAGGTGTATCTGCGAGCAGCTGACTGCGGTCCTCGTCTCTGGACCGTGGAGGTCCTATTTGACGGACAAGGCCGGATGTACCTCGACAAGGGCTGGGAGAAATTCGCCATCGCGCACGGTGTGGATTTCGGCTGGTTCGTACACTTCAAATATGAAGGCGATGATGTGCTCACAGTGAAGGTGTTCGACGGAACAATGTGCAGGAGGTACTACTACTCAGACGACGAAGATACTGACGATGAAAGCGACGACGACGTGAAGCCATGCATCCATCCCCTTTAGATAATTAAGGGGATTATGACCAAGAATATATATGTAGCTTCATATGCATCGATTTAGAGATCTAGCTATTTTCTATATATTATGCATGTAAAAAATAATATCGCATTTCCACTATTATTCGAGCACCACATCCTCCAAACGATGCCGATGCCGATGCCGATATCGGCATGGTCAGAACGACTATGCTCGCCGCCACTGCTAGGTCAACGTCGGGATGCACAATGTTTAGCATAAGAGTCACTTTAGATTAAGCTGCGAAAATAGTCACGTGCCATGGGCTGAGGCGGCCCCTACAGAGCGGCTCTATATTATATTCTCTAAATAAAATAGACGACCACAGCGGTCATTGGCTGCGGAGGCCCCACAGAGCGGCAATATATAATTTTCTATAAATAAATAGACGACCCACTGGTCATTGGCTGCGGCAGCCCCATAGAGCGGCCCCATTTGTCATTGGCAGCACCGCGTATACAATCAGGAAATAAAACGGCCCACGCGTCAGCGGTAGATGGATCCACCCGTCAGCACGAGACGGTCAGCGAGGAACTGACCTCACGGTAACGGTAAGGCCTCTGACCTGACGGCAACCCGCGTCTTCGAGGGGTTTCAAACTAGAGGGAGGAAAAGCGAGGAAAAACTAACGTGGGAAAACTGAGTACAACTAACGAAGCGACGAAAATAGAAATCCCATTAAACTAATCCTTGTAGAACAAGGAGCAATCGTAACGGATCAGATCTACTAAACTATGATCAAGCGGGGTGCCGCCCCTACACCTAAGATAGGTGTAAGGGCGGCTAGACATGCAAGGGTTGCACTACGAAAGCATGTAACATGAAGAACAATGCTAACCCTAACACATCTAAGATAACTACGTTGCTCGCCATCAAAAACGCTTCAGTACGAGCAACGCATGAACAACGTGGGCAGGCTTGTGCTGCCTAGATCGCAAGATGCGATCTAGGCAGCATGGTGCTTACCGGTAGAAACCCTCGAGACGAAGGGGTTGGCGATGCGCCGAGATTTGTTTGTGGTTGAACGTTGGTTGTTGTTTATTCCATAAACCCTAGGTACATATTTATAGTCCAGGGGACTTTCTAATGTGGGCGTGCACTAAACCGTGCACGAGATAAACTCTAACTTTTAATCTAAATACAATCTATGGTAATTAAAGATACATGGGCAATCTAGCCCAAATTCCCGTGCAAGGCCGCTTCAGAGATCTTCCACGTGTAATCTTCCAAGCCCATCTTGTTAGCAATGAACTAGAAAATAGCAAGTGTTACGGTCATAGCTAGGAATGAACTAAAAGAGCTTCAGACAAACAAGCATCTGAACCCAGAACATGGCGCTAAAACAAGGGACTTACATTAGGAGAAGCACTCTGTGGGAGTCACAGCAGATCTTCCTGGGGTTGATAGATCCGGTGATGAAGTACGCTACATGTGCTACTTGGGGTTGGAGAGACGGCCATTACACTTCATGATTACTCATCTCATCTGCAAAAACGTAACGGCGCGTCGTTAGCACAAACAGGTTCCCCCAAGATTAAACAAGAACTTGCAGGCAAGCAATAGAAAAGCGACAGTAGAAGAGTTTAGATCATGCAAGGCGCCGGTGAAGCAGATCCGGTTCATGCACAGCGGTGTCGGTGAGCTAGATCCGATGCGGTGGACGACGGATCCGGCGAAGCGGCTCCGGTGGGGTGGACGATACCGCAGCTGAAGCGACTGCGGTAGACTGCTGGATGAGTATATGGTTTCGAGGTTCGGCGGGGATGATCCGATCCGGTTGATGACGGCGTCGATGAAGCGGCTCCGGCAGGCAGCCGGATGACGAGGATCGCGAGGCCTCGGGTAGGCCAGGGAAGTCCGGCGGGGATGTTCCGGTGCGGTGGTCGTGGAGGTGGGAGAGAGAGGGACTTGGGAAGTTCCGGTGGGTGGTCTCAGAGGAGAGAGTGAGGGAAATGAATTTTTTTTCGGGGAGTTTCGGAGCTAGGGAGGTGGTGATCGAAAAAAATGACGGGTAGACCCCCCACCAACCGACTTATGCATGGACATTGTTGTCATCTTTACGAGGGTAGAATGGGAAGTTAGAGGCGTGTGAAATATTTGTATTTTTCGGGCGGGAAGTTTTGCCGCTGGAATGAGATTTCGAATTTGGCTACAGTCCAAGTAATACAAAAATATGAGACCGTACTAGTACGGCCAAGTGTCACATCAAGTCATCATCACGTTGAAAATCGGTTACCACGATCATAATCATGATATATCTTGAAAATCAATTTTGAAAAGCCCTTCTGAAATATTTCGGGATTGGTACTAGGAGATTTTGCAGCTTGACTAAGAATTGATTTTGAATAAGGCTATGGTCTAAGTAATTTTTTTTCTTCGAAAAGGGGATATGACCCCAGCCTCTGCATCGTGGTGATGCACACGGCCTTTATTAATAATCCAGTCGCAACAAATGTATGTTTTTTTTTTGCAAGGAGCAACAAAAGTATGTTGTACAGATGGTCCAAGTAATATACTCGTGATTGTAATATAAGGCCAGGGGTAGACCGGAACCATATCCTCTAACGTAGAGATGACAAGTCAGGTAAGCACAGTGCTTAAGTAGTGCAAAACGTAGAAGAAAAATCAGGAAAATGTAACAAATACTGTACGTATTTACTGTAGCAATCACTGTATATTTTTACTGTATAAAAAATCGTATAAATATTAAAAAAAGATAGTCATAATTTTGATTGTTACTAATTATCGTAAATGCATATGGCTTACATATATTATGGAAGTTAATTTAGATCAAATTAGACTTAATCATGTAGATGTGGAGAAGGAAAATTAGAGAGGTGTAGCTTACCCGACTTGTCTATTGCACGTTAGAGGATCTACTTCCGGGGTAGACCATGCTACTTAGACTACTCATAGTGGGAGTAACTAAGGAGTATTAACATAGAGCTGGTTGTGGTAACTAGCTATGTTACCATAACACTTTTCAAGATAGAATGAGTCTACATACTAACTAAAACAATCATGCATGATAGTACTACATCTAAGTTACTATGCATTATGAAGGTAGTAACATAGAGTAGTGTCATATGCATGCGGAAATTCAATTTGGCTCCCGGGTGCATATGCTCCCTCTACCAAAAAATCATATTTTAAAATGTCGAAAAAAATTAGCAAAAAATTTACATGTACATATTCATAATATATGTTCGTTCGTCAAGTTTCACGAAAAACCAATATTTTTTGTGGTCTATGTAAAAAAGAGAAAACTTATCTTGTGAAAAGCATTATTTTTAGTACTGTATTTTATCTTTTTACACACGTCACATGACAAGTCGCAACTTTGTAAGGGCGTAGCACGAGAAGATGTACATGCGAATTTTTTGTTTCATTTTTTTTGAAATTCAAAATATGTGTAAGATGCATTTCAAAATGGAGGGAGCATATGCTCCTATGTTTCAAAACACCACTCCCGCATGCGCATGACACTACTATACGGTCACATCAAGTCATAATCACAACCAAAATCAGTTCCCATGTACTATCTCCTAAAAAAACTTAAATTTAAAAACGCGTAGCAAATATTTTGGATTTTATTGGCGGGAGATTGTAGCGCTTGACAGATATTTTCAATTTAGCTGGCGCTAAAAAAATACTGTACTAGAAAAATTGGTAGCTTACTGTAGTACTGCCTCCTTTCAGGGATACAAGGACAAGGACCCATCAACTAAAATAATGTATGAAAATGGTCACCAATGGGCCAACTAATAGTTATACTTTTCCCATGCAGCGCAATATAAAAAATACTACAAATCAGATTAAACCTTGATTAAATATTGGTGCATCCAATCCATTCAGTTTTCATTTAATCCACATCACCAAGGAAACAACCACCAGGTACATAACAAGTGCAGATAGAAGCACCAACAAAATAGTTCAGCATCACAAACCCTTTCACACAACCAAGGGACACCTTTGACTGTCAGTGTTCACTGTGGTATTCAGCATCTCCCACACTTTCTCAGGATGTTGCCCAGGTGGGCTTGACTTGCTTCTAATCCTGCAGTTATACGGTGGATGACTACTCTTTGTGCAGCCACTATTGCTCGTTCCTCTTTGAGTAGTTCCTCGAGAACATAAAAAGACAATGACTTGGACCTCAACCTGCGCTTGGGCTTTGACTTGGACTTGGACCTCGACAAATTAGTTGTGAACCCAGCATTACGCAGGAATGTGTTGTTGGCTATACCATGACATTGTAGTACCTTGGAAAATGAATTCAGACATTCTTCCTGGGTTTTTTCTATACCATCTTTCTTTGGTTTTGCCAGCTCCACTTTCATGTCAGACTGAGGAGTTTTCAGTTGTTACACATGTGTAAGAGAAGAGATTATAATGTGAAGACATGTGTATGAACTACCTCTAATAATCCTACAAACTGGCATGGCTGATTACCGCATATACATTTTAGTAAGAGCATGTTACATCATATTGACATGTCTTCTATTGCTAACACGTAATAGCAGGACTATAAAAATATGCATGGATCCATGTGTAGAATTCGTAATGTGCATGATATTGCTGAGAAGTATATAAGTGAATTGTACTAGCCCTTTCCACCAGTTCGGACATTTGGTTGTGTTGGCTAGTGCATGAAGCTTGACAAATATGACAAGATATTTCTGCATACAATTGAAAACCATAACTGACATTAGTAGAGAATACTTACAATAACACTCTGTGCAAAATGTCCAGTCAAACCATTTCTGCTCGTCTGGCACACCTTGAATTGCTCAAGTAGACTCATCTCTCTGTCTGTACTCTCACAGTATGCTTGCCTTGCCTTCTGATATTTTCGCAAGAGAAAATATAAATTAGTTTCACAACCACGTCACATGCCGACATGCGACAATTGAAAGTTTTCAAAAAAAATATAAATAAAACAGAGACATCAATTTACGATGTATATTGTGCATCTATAAATTCTAAATGATTTACTAATTTAAATATAGTTGTACAGATAACATTCCTTACCATACAGTAGAGGTGTCCAATCAAGCTACGAGATCCTGTACGCTGTTGTAAACGTACATTATTACGAGCACGCATGTTACTTCGAGCGATGAACTACAAATGAAGACTTGTGAGACACATGCTTAAAAAGGAATCAGTAATGTGATCTTGTCTCACTGTCTTCACAGAACATACCAAATTCTTTTGAGCAGACCAATACTCAACAAGATCACACCATTGATCATCAGTCATCTGTAGTATAGGAGAGGTTGTTGGAATATCGCTAGGAGTCCTCCCAGCAAAGTATCTCATCTTTAGCCTATGGCGCTCCTGGCGCAACGCTGAAGAGAATATGCTCCTGATAACAGTGATTACATTCTTCATGTCATCATCAAACTCAAGACATGTCTGTTTACAACAATGGGAACCGTTCATGTGTTAGATAGCTAGCCAACAGAAAGCTAGAGGGAATGTGAACGAGCAACATGGTATTGTTTACGAAAATGACTTACATGTAACATGTGCAGTAAACCTTCAAAATGGGAAGGGGTGTTTACGTGTTGTTTCCATGATGGAAAGATAGGAATTTGAGTCCTGACAAAAACGCCTGTGATCGATGCTATATTAGATGATTCTTGTGGATCCAGTGGCCTTCTGATACCTGCTATAACTGATGTGATGGGAAATCTTGTTCCCATTCGGGCAATCTTATTTTTAAGTGATTTCAAAGTCGTTGGCCCCCTTCGTTTTCTTGGTCGTGGTGGAACTGCAAATTTAAGCATTACATCAAGCTATCAAGGTATTTATGTAACGGAGCATGTAAGGGAACACGTACCTAATTCGGCCCCACCATCATCTTTAAGGAAGAAGTTGTCTCTGGCAGGACTAAATGTCAGCGGGCGATCGTGATTAGTTAGGTGTTGAGAACCTGCTGTTGAAACTGGGTCTGCTGTGAATTGTTCTTGGGTAACTGGATTGGCAACAGGTGGCTGGGGAACATGTGGTTTGGTATTTGCTCCGTCTACAGCTTTTAGACCAACCGATGTGGGGTTAGGTCGAAGCTTTTTATGTTGGTGTTTCGCATTACAATATTTTTTTGCCTGGTCATCATTTTCAACTAGATTAGAGTGACTCTGAGTCTGAGACCTTGTTTTTACTCTGTTCACTGCATTTGTTTGTGATCTGACATGACCAGCTTGAACCCTTTTTATTTTTAGGTGAGCTGTCAGATATTGATCTTCCTGTTGAACTATGTTCTTCACCTTGTTGGTATTTGAAACGTCCTTACGTGAAGTCCCTGATGCCTGCCAGAGATAAACGGTACTTCAATCAACAAAATCATATACATGCTTGATACGATTATGGAACATAAGAACAGCAAGCCAAGACATGATGAAACATATGTTATTATTATGTGTTAACTGAGCAGATGATAATGCTATAACTTGGGCTGGGTTGGACAGATACATCACAGTTATTGAAGATGCAACAATAATGCCAATGAAAAGAGCGAGCAATCACCTTGGGGGGTGGAGTAGGGTGCTTGACAAGGGCATCCTCTTTACTCAGGTCTCCCTCAGACTCTTGTTCAGTAGGATCAAGTTCTGAATAAGAAAATTGATTGTTATCGATGGAGACAGGAGAGGTGTTTGATTGTTCACTGGTGATGCCTATATTTTCTCTCCGGCCCTCTTTGTACTCTACTACAGTATCTTTAGCATGCATTAGAAAAAAATGCTAACGAGATTTATCATGGAACTTTGAGTAGAGCAGTAGAAGGGCAAATTAGTAGTAGCAAGTAGATGATAGCTCAAAAAGGAATAAAGCGTAGATCAAAAATAAATGATTTCCCTGTGCATGCCAATTGATGATTACAAGATTTATAAACATGCAGTTTAATAATGTCGACTAATCACTCTGCAGGCTTGACTTCTACTACAGTCATACCATAGGCATGTCACCGATGAACAGTGCCGTAACATGCACTTTCGGCCGTTGGATCGAAAATGAGTAGACAAGATCAAGCACTGTAGTGATGTACTGTAGATGACCCTGTAGCAGATGTACTGTATCGATGCACTGTAGATTTGTCCCTGTAGCGATGCACTGTGGATTGTCCCTGTAGCGTCTACTGTTCATGTTGATCTGGCCCTCCATTTTCAGTCCAACGATCAGAACATGGTCGCATGTCACAACACTGTTCTCAGGTGACATGCCTATTGCATGTCACCTGATCTCTGTCCAGTGTTTTAGTGGGGATTAGTGGGGATAATACTCTAGAGTATTGGGTGACAGCAGAATTCACCCAATACCCACAAAACCCCATCCCCAATCCACTAGGTAGGGGTAGAGTATTGGGGATTGAAAAAATACACTAAATTTTGCGGAAAAGTAGGGACAAGTGGGGATTAAACTCGCTCATACTCTAGCACCAAACATGCATTGGGGATAAGTGGGGATTTAAAGTTTGGAGCGGATTATCCCTGCTAATCCCAGTAAAACTCTAGTACCAAACAAGCCCTAAAACAGATCGCACGAAACTGATGTTCGGAAATGAAATGCATAACGGAAGCGGCTAAACACCAACCTTCGCATGGGGAGTGGACGGCTTTACGCTTTGGTTTCGCGCGGTGGACCGGTTGGGCGCGGGGTCTACCCATTTCACCGTGCGGTAGACCAGGGAGTCGGGAAGCAGATCCGACGCAGCGGCGGAGGTGGACGGCGTCCCTGAGCAGGATCCGGCGCGGTGGGCGTCGGCTACGGTGGAGCACAAATGGTGCGGTGTGCGCCTTCGTCGGGGAAGCGGCTCCGGCTTGCTTGACAACGTCTTCTCGGACACTACAGCGTCTGGTCAGGAGGCTGTGGTGGCGAGGTGGGACGGTGGTGCACTGCCGTCGTCGGGCGAGATGCTCCGATTCGGTGGGTGACGCGTGAGAGATGTGGGATTCGGCGCCTGTGCCGGTGGTATGTTTTAATGGCTGGGGTGAGATTGGCCTTGGCCCGAATAAGAGAAGAACCGCTGGGGACGTTTTTGATGAAAGGATAAGATGGGAAATTCGAACATTTGAAAATTGGAGGCGGCAACCCGAGCTATTTTCGCCGGTGTTTTGGCGCTTCGTTGAAATGGTTTGGTGGATGCGCGAAAAAAAAATGGACGCGGTCCGACCCCATCAAGGTCTCATTTGTAAGCATGGGCGGTACGGCAGCCATCCTACCTTGATTTTTAGTGAATATCCATTCATATATATGTGTTTTTTTCTGAACATTTGAGTACTTAAAACGGACTTCATATGACAAAGTTGCGCCTATTTTAGTGAACACTGCGTGGAGCCGATTTCGAAAACAAAACATGGACTAGGTACCAAAAAACATATATAGACTCGTTCTCCGCATTAAAAAGATTGATGTATCATGGATCTTAGTATATGTAAAATAACCTTGAGCTATTCATTATCATACGCGTAGAATTGAAGACTTCAGATATTTCTTTATATTTGAAAGAAACGCCATGTTTCATCCGACAACATTTATCATCTCATTGAGTTGGCGCTGATTTTATATGTGGTGACGAAAACAACTGAGGCTCCTTTGATTTATAGGATTTAGATCCTACGGGAATTATTCTACACTATTGGTTATATTCATAGGGAACATATCCCATATGAATCTTGTACTACAAATCCTATATGAACAAAACATTAGGTCATCCCTCAGGGAAAAATCCCTTTGGTACAATCAAAGAAACTCATATTCCCATAGGATTCAAATAGACAAGATGTACATACGTTTTTCCTATCCTATGACTTAAAGGACTCCTGAAATGGCTCGACAACAAAGATCATAAATTCCGAGTTGTGCATCGAGCAAAAGATATTGAAAAAATTCTTGATCGATCGAATTACAAAATGATTTTCAAAAGAACTAAAGTTTTGCCATTGATCACATAATTGGTATGTATATAGGTTCTACTTATAATAAAATATGTTTTGGTTTATTGGGATTGCGTTAGAATTACATGCATCACAATGTCTCGGGACTATTTCGGTATTTACCTCTTCTTTTAGAGTTCGCCCTATCTAAGATTATTTCCGACATTCGCCAATGTTTGCAAGGAATGGCATGCAGTCGATTCCCACCCTGTTTCAGAAAAAATGAAGAAAAAAAAGTGAACTTGTGGCTATAAAATGATAAGCTTGAATTTTGATATGTTTTTTTTAAAAAAAACTAGCTTCAAAATATGGCCTACCATTTTATATAAAAAACCATGGGTCTTAACGAAAATGCCCAAGGTAAAATGTGCATTACCATTTTGGGGAAAGGTGCAATAAGATTTCATTTTATTGTGGGAAACAAATTGTTGTTGTTTTTTTGCCTTTTCTGAATAGCTAAAAAGGTGTCATCTTTTTTCCATACATTCCATAATGTCATAGAACATAAGCATCCGGTGTCCAGATATAGCAACAATTCAGTATAAGACAATACTAACATAGTTTCCATAAAGTACTGCTAACACATAAGAAAACAAAAGATCTAGATGATGACCCAAGAAACAACATCCTTGTATATAATAACAATCTATTGACCATATGGCGGCTTTTGCATCACCCTATCAAAATCATCTGCCTTCAAGCACGAGAGCAGAATGTCGACACGTGCTTCAACATGTTCCAAGATCCTCTTGATGATCTCATGGATATCTGCATCAGCCGAATAGGAATCAAAGTTGTCAGCCACTAGCTTCTGATGAAAAAGAAACATCAGTGTTGAAGGCGTCGATCTTAGGAGTCCCCACATTTCATTACTTGCAAGACCAAGATGATCAAATTCCCTTTACTTCATAAGAATGTCTGGATCGCTGACACGATCGAAATCTTTGCTAGTACCCTCCTTTGGCCGAATTCAAATTTGCATCAGATCTTGGTGCCCATGCCTTTGGTACATGCGGGTAATTTTTTGCCAATATGTCGTGCATTGCACATAGCGTCCTACTGTACAGGGGTACTTCTACATATCTTCTTCCAAATATAATTTAATTTATTTCGGGTTGGATTCAATTTGTTTCAAAATTGTCTGATATACCATTTGTATTGGTAGGAGATGCAGCTTTGAATTTTAATCATTGTTTCTAGGTGCCACACTTGCAGGGTACAGTCAAAGATTTTATCCAATGTTTCATGTCTTGACAAATCCTTTTCGTAATGGAAGTTGAGACCCCCAGCCTCTGCATCAAAATGATGCACATGGAATTTTTTAGTATGGTATTCAACAAAATATGATAAGATGCAAAAATCAAACCTTGGACAAATATGACACATGCTCACTTGGGTAGAAAGCCAATCAAACTGATACAAATTACATTGCAGAGTCCTTGCATGTTAAACTATATATTGCCAAACACCACATATATTAAGGGATACATATTAATTTCGATACTACTACTTTTATGATAGAAGATTTGTAACTACAAACGTTGTGGGTTGTGGCTGCCCTCCTCAATCTACTCACTTGTCTCATCGGCAACCGTCTCCACCTCTCTACATGCACATATGGGTACAACTTCTTCACACCCGAAGAAGATTACTTGTTTCCTGTCATGCTCCGCCACTTGTAGTAGGTGTGCTCCTTTTTCAGAGATGAATTCTCTTTTAGGATGGAGATGTTCTCCTTTTTCAGAGATGAGTTCTCTTTTAGGATGGAGATGTTCTCCTTCGTTAGAGACCCGTTCTGATTTACCATGGAGAGGTTCTCCTTCGATAGAGATGAGTTCTCCTTTGATAGAGATGAGTGCTCATTCAAGAGTACGGCATACTCATTCCATAGCTTCATAGCACGGTTTACCAGATGTGCGTTCACATCTCGGAGCTTGGACGCATGGTCAATCAACTCGCGCGACTCATCCAGGAGCGACCGCCGGATTACTTGCAGAGACGCTTCATGTTGTCGTCCTTCATTAGATGGTAGATTCACAGAGCGACCCTGTGTGACACATGATATTATACTAATAAAGTGCAAGAGTGTAACTTCAATAGTAAAAATATAGTACTCCGAAAGTTTGCAGGACTTAAACTTCAATACTCATAGTAATATGTACAAGACTAACTTCAATAGTAATTGTAATATGTATAAATTTCAATTGCAATACTGTAGTAATATGAGTACTCCGGAGCTTGGAGTAATAAAGTTTCAAACTAAGAACGAAACATGAACTAATAAAGTTTGCCCTATGCATCAATCGATGGAGAGGCTGGATCTCAAGTTCGAAAGGGGGAAAAAGACTGCAGTGAAGTTTCAAGTTTGCATTGAAGTTCGAAAGTGGTAATGCAGCTAGTATTAGTGCAGTAGAAATCCCTTGTGCCTTGTTTGGTTGACGTGTTTTCACATGGTTCAGTGAGTAATATCTGGGTCTTTCTTAATAAGAACACATTTTATCTGTTTGGCAGAAGAGTATTGGACAGGATCAGAGTCGCGGGGATCCTCAGGAAACACTTCCGCGCACGTCGGGTGGACGTGGAACCGCAACACCTCTATGCTCTCGCGTTTCTGGTCGTTCCACATACGTGCTCCGATTGCTGCTTCTCCTTCCAGGCATCCACCCCGTTCTAGCATGGATCAGGCTGAGGGATTGATTCCAATGCAAAATTACAAGTCCTGAGGCCTGCTGGCATGGATTACGTGAATAGAAATTGGACGCTTCACTAATAAGGCCCGAGGAACCCCTCAAAAAAAAACTAATAATGCCCCAGGACAGGCTATCTCTCAGGTTGTCCTGATCTGCCGCAAATACTCACGCCAAAACATGGTGAATGAAGTATTTTGCATCAAATCCCCTCCGAATAATACTCAGTAGGGGGCTAACTAGTTTTAAACCAATGATTAAACTACATTAACCACTGACCTCGAAGCTCTCCTCCTTGGAGAGGACCGACTCCCCGGCGACGGCGAGGTTGTCTTGCAGCTGCAGCAGGACTGTCACGTCTGAGCCCACGGAGAGGTCGTTGATCCGCTGCCGCTTGGTGGGCACATCAGACTCAACGGCGAGGCCGCCATGCGCCTGCTGCAGCAGCTGTAGGGGGGCGTGCGAGTTGGCGGCGAGGTCCTGTAGTTGCTGCTGGGGGATTACGACGGTGGGCCGCACACCTAACAGGCCCCCTTGTCCACTCGTGGGATTCATCGCCGGAAGATGGGGGTGCAGGGAGGCGCTAATACAGAGGTTGGTTGATACGTCTCCAACGTATCGATAATTTCTTGTGTTCCATGCCACATTATTGATGTTATCTACATGTTTTATGCACACTTTATGTCATATTCGTGCATTTTACGGAACTAACCTATTAACAAGATGCCGAAGTGCCGATTCTGTTTTTTGCTGTTTTTGGTTTCAGAAATCCTAGTAAAGAAATATTCTCGGAATTGGACGAAATAAAAGCCCAGGGGCCTATTTTTCCACGAAGCTTCCGGAAGACCGAAGACGAGACGAAGAGGGGCCACGGGTGGCCAAACCCTAGGCGCGCGGCCCCACCCCTGGCCGCCGGCCTATGTCTGGGCCCCCGTGCGCCTCTTGACTTGCCCTTCCGCCTACTTAAAGCCTCCGTGTGAAACCCCGATACGAGAGCCACGATCGGAAAACCTTCAGAGAGCCGTCACCGCCGATCCCATCTCGGGGATCCAGGAGATCGCCTCCGGCACCCTGCCGGGAGGGGAATCATCTCCCGGAGGACTCTACACCGCCATGGTCGCCTCCGGAGTGATGAGTGAGTAGTCTACCCCTGGACTATGGGTCCATAGCAGTAGCTAGATGGTTGTCTTCTCCCCATTGTGCTATCATTGTCGGATCTTGTGAGCTGCCTATCATGATCAAGATCATCTATATGTAATTCTATATGTTGCGTTTGTTGGGATCCGATGAATAGAGAATACTTGTTATGTTGATTATCAAAGTTATGCTTATGTGTTGTTTAAGATCTTGCATGCTCTCCGTTATTAGTAGATGCTCTGGCCAAGTAGATGCTTTTAACTCCAAGAGGGAGTACTTATGCTCGATAGTGGGTTCATGCCTGCATTGACACCTGGGACAGTGACAGAAAGTTCTAAGGTTGTGTTGTGTTGTTGCCACTAGGGATAAAACATTGATGCTATGTCTAAGGATGTAGTTGTTGATTACATTACGCACCATACTTAATGCAATTGTCTGTTGCTTGCAACTTAATACTGGAGGGGGTTCGGATGATAACCTGAAGGTGGACTTTTTAGGCATAGATGCAGTTGGATGGCGGTCTATGTACTTTGTCGTAATGCCCAATTAAATCTCACTATACTCATCATGATATGTATGTGCATTGTCATGCTCTCTTTATTTGTCAATTGCCCAACTGTAATTTGTTCACCCAACATCTGTTCGTCTTATGGGAGAGACACCTCTAGTGAACTGTGGACCCCGGTCCAATTCTCTTTACTGAAATACAATCTTGCAATACTTGTTTTTACTGTTTTCTCTGCAAACAATCATCTTCCACAATACGGTTAATCCTTTGTTACAGCAAGCCGGTGAGATTGACAACCTCAACTGTTTCGTTGGGGCAAAGCTGGTTGTGTTGTGCAGGTTCCACGTTGGCGCCGGAATCTCTGGTGTTGCGCCGCACTACATCCCGCCGCCATCAACCTTCAACGTGCTTCTTGGCTCCTCCTGGTTCGATAAACCTTGGTTTCTTTCTGAGGGAAAACTTGCTGCTGTGCTCATCATACCTTCCTCTTGGGGTTGCCCAACGAACGTGTGAAATACACGCCATCAAGCATATTTTCTGGCGCCGTTGCCGTAGAGATCAAGACACGCTGCAAGGGAGTCTCCACTTCTCAATCTCTTTACTTTGTTTTTGTCTTGCTTAGTTTTATTTACTACTTTGTTTGCTGTATCAAAACACAAAAAAATTAGTTTACTTGCATTTACTTTATCTAGTTTGCTTTATTTACTACTGCTAAAATGGCTACCCCTGAAAATACTAAGTTGTGTGACTTCACAACCACAAATAATAATGATTTCTTATGCACACCTATTGCTCCACCTGCTACTACAGCAGAATTCTTTGAAATTAAACCTGCTTTACTGAATCTTGTTATGAAAGATCAATTTTCTGGAATTAGTTCTGATGATGCTGCTGCCCATCTTAATAATTTTGTTGAACTATGTGAAATGCAAAAATATAAAGATGTAGATGGTGATATTATTAAACTAAAATTGTTCCCTTTCTCATTAAGAGGAAGAGCTAAAGATTGGTTGCTATCTCTGCCTAAGAATAGTATTGATTCATGGACTAAATGCAAGGATGCTTTTATTGGTAGATATTATCCCCCTGCTAAAATTATATCTTTGAGGAGTAGCATAATGAATTTTAAACAATTAGATACTGAACATGTTGCTCAAGCTTGGGAAAGAATGAAATCTCTGGTTAAAAATTGCCCAACCCATGGACTGACTACTTGGATGATCATCCAAACCTTCTATGCAGGACTAAATTTTTCTTCGCGGAATTTATTGGATTCAGCTGCTGGAGGTACCTTTATGTCCATCACTCTTGGTGAAGCAACAAAGCTTCTTGATAATATGATGATCAACTACTCTGAATGGCACACGGAAAGAGCTCCACAAGGTAAGAAGGTAAATTCTGTTGAGGAATCCTCTTCCTTGAATGATAAGGTTGATGCTATTATGTCTATGCTTGTGAATGATAGGACTAATATTGATCCTAATAATGTTCCGTTAGCTTCATTGGTTGCACAAGAAGAACATGTTGATGTAAACTTCATTAAAAATAATAATTTCAACAACAATGCTTATCGGAACAATTCTAGTAACAACTATAGGCCATATCCTTATAATAATGGCAACGGCTATGGTAATTCTTATGGAAATTCTTACAACAATAATAGGAATTCACCCCCTGGACTTGAAGCTATGCTTAAAGAATTTATTAGTACACAAACTGCCTTTAACAAATCTGTTGAGGAAAAACTCAATAAAATTGATATTCTTGTTTCTAGAGTTGATAGTCTTGCTTCTGATGTTGATCTTTTGAAATCAAAAGTTATGCCTAATAGGGATATTGAAAATAAAATTGTTACTACAGCAAATGCCATTCAAGTTAGAATTAATGAGAATATAAGATTAATGGCTGAACTGCGTGCTAGGTGGGATAGAGAAGAAAATGAAAAACTAGCTAAAGAGAAGAATATAGCTAAAGTTTGGACTATTACCACCACTAGTAATGCTAATGCTACACAAGTTGCTGCACCTCCTACTCATACTAATAAAAGAATTGGTGTTAGCAATGTTTCCACTTCTAATGCAAAGCGCGAAAAACTGCCTGAAACTGCTAAAACTGCTGAAACTGCCTGTGATAAAGCTGCTGAAATTTTTTCCAACATTGGGGATGATGATCCCATTGCTTTAGATTATAATGGTTTGAATTTTGATGATTGCCACATCTCTGAAGTTATAAAGTTCTTGCAAAAACTTGCTAAAAGTCCTAATGCTAGTGCTATAAATTTGGCTTTCACGCATCATATTACAAATGCTCTCATAAAAGCTAGAGAAGAGAAACTAGAGCGCGAAGCCTCTATTCCTAAAAAGCTAGAAGATGGTTGGGAGCCCATCATTAAAATGAAGGTCAATGATTTTGATTGTAATGCTTTATGTGATCTTGGTGCAAGTATTTCTGTTATGCCTAAGAAAATTTATAATATGCTTGACTTGCCACCATTGAAAAATTGTTATTTGGATGTTAATCTTGCTGATCATTCTACAAAGAAACCTTTGGGTAAAGTTGATAATGTTCGCATTACCGTTAACAATAATCTTGTTCCCGTTGATTTTGTTGTCTTGGATATTGAATGCAATGCATCTTGTCCAATTATATTGGGAAGACCTTTTCTTCGAACTGTTGGTGCTATTATTGATATGAGGGAAGGTAATATAAAATATCAATTTCCTCTCAAGAAAGGTATGGAACACTTCCCTAGAAAGAGAATGAAGGTACCTTATGATTCTATTATTAGAACAAATTATGATGTTGATGCTTCATCTCTCGATGTTACTTGATACACACTTTCTGCGCCTAGCTGAAAGGCGTTAAAGAAAAGCGCTTATGGGAGACAACCCATGTTTTACCTACAGTACTTTGTTTTTATTTTGTGTCTTGGAAGTTGTTTACTACTGTAGCAACCTCTCCTTATCTTAGTTTTGAGTTTTGTTGTGCCAAGTTAAGCCGTTGATAGAAAAGTAAGTACTAGATTTGGATTACTGCGCAGTTCCAGATTTCTTTGCTGTCACGAATCTGGGTCTATCTCCCTGTAGGTAGCTCAGAAAATTACGCCAATTTACGAGCATGATCCTCAGATATGTACGCAACTTTCATTCAATTTGAGCATTTTCGTTTGAGCAAGTCTGGTGCCATTTTAAAATTCGTCAATACGAACTGTTCTGTTTTGACAGATTCTGCCTTTTATTTCGCATTGCCTCTTTCGCTATGTTGGATGAATTTCTTTGATCCACTAATGTCCAGTAGCATTATGCAATGTCCAGAAGTGTTAAGAATGATTGTGTCACCTCTGAATATGTCAATTTATATTGTGCACTAACCCTCTAATGAGTTGTTTCGAGTTTGGTGTGGAGGAAGTTTTCAAGGATCAAGAGAGGAGTATGATGCAACATGATCAAGGAGAGTGAAAGCTCTAAGCTTGGGGATGCACCGGTGGTTCACCCCTGCATATATCAAGAAGACTCAAGCGTCTAAGCTTGGGGATGCCCAAGGCATCCCCTTCTTCATCAACAAATTATCAGGTTCCTCCCCTGAAACTACATTTTTATTCGGCCACATCTTATGTGCTTTTTCTTGGAGCGTCGGTTTGTTTTTGTTTTTGTTTTGTTTGAATAAAATGGATCCTAGCATTCACTTTATGGGAGAGATACACGCTCCGCTGTAGCATATGGACAAATATGTCCTTGGTTTCTACTCATAGTATTCATGGCGAAGTTTCTCCTTCGTTAAATTGTTATATGGTTGGAATTGGAAAATGATACATGTAGTAATTGCTAAAAATGTCTTGGGTAATGTGATACTTGGCAATTGTTGTGCTCATGTTTAAGCTCTTGCATCATATGCTTTGCACCCATTAATGAAGAAATACATAGAGCATGCTAAAATTTGGTTTGCATATTTGGTTTCTCTAAGGTCTAGATAATTTCTAGTATTGAGTTTGAACAACAAGGAAGACGGTGTAGAGTCTTATAATGTTTTCAATATGTCTTTTATGTGAGTTTTGCTGCACCGGTTCATCCTTGTGTTTGTTTCAAATAACCTTGCTAGCCTAAACCTTGTATCGAGAGGGAATACTTCTCATGCATCCAAAATACTTGAGCCAACCACTATGCCATTTGTGTCCACCATACCTACCTATACTACATGGTATTTTCCCGCCATTCCAAAGTAAATTGCTTGAGTGCTACCTTTAAAATTCCATCATTCACCTTTGCAATATATAGCTCATGGGACAAATAGCTTAAAAACTATTGTGGTATTGAATATGTAATTATGCACTTTATCTCTTATTAAGTTGCTTGTTGTGCGATAACCATGTTTACTGGGGAACGCCATCAACTCATTGTTGAATATCATGTGAGTTGCTATGCATGTTCGTCTTGTCTGAAGTAAGAGCGATCTACCACCTTATGGTTAAGCATGCATATTGTTAGAGAAGAACATTGGGCCGCTAACTAAAGCCATGATCCATGGTGGAAGTTTCAGTTTTGGACATATATCCTCAATCTCAAATGAGAAAATTATTAATTGTTGTTACATGCTTATGCATAAAAGAGGAGTCCATTATCTGTTGTCTATGTTGTCCCGGTATGGATGTCTAAGTTGAAGAATAATCAATAGCGAGAAATCCAATGCGAGCTTTCTCCTTAGACCTTTGTACAGGCGGCATAGAGGTACCCCATTGTGACACTTGGTTAAAACATGTGCATTGTGATGATCCGGTAGTCCAAGCTAATTAGGACAAGGTGCGGGCACTATTGGTACATTATGCATGAGGCTTGCAACTTATAAGATATAATTTACATGATGCATATGCTTTATTACTACCGTTGACAAAATTGTTTCATGTTTTCAAAATCAAAGCTCTAGCACAAATATAGCAATCGATGCTTTTCCTCTATGAGGACCATTCTTTTACTTTCAATGTTGAGTCAGTTCACCTATTTCTCTCCACCTCAAGAAGCAAACACTTGTGTGAACTGTGCATTGATTCCTACATACTTGCTTATTGCACTTATTATATTACTCTATGTTGACAATATCCATGAGATATACATGTTACAAGTTGAAAGCAACCGCTGAAACTTAATCTTCTTTTGTGTTGCTTCAATACCTTTACTTTGAATTATTGCTTTATGAGTTAACTCTTATGCAAGACTTATTGATGCTTGTCTTGAAGTGCTATTCATGAAAAGTCTTTGCTTTATGATTCACTTGTTTACTCATGTCATACACATTGTTTTGATCGCTGCATTCTCTACATATGCTTTACAAATAGTATGATCAAGATTATGATGGCATGTCACTCAGAAATTATCTTTGTTATCGTTTTACCTGCTCGGGACGAGCAGAACTAAGCTTGGGATGCTGATACGTCTCCAACGTATCGATAATTTCTTGTGTTCCATGCCACATTATTGATGTTATCTACATGTTTTATGCACACTTTATGTCATATTCGTGCATTTTCTGGAACTAACCTATTAACAAGATGCCGAAGTGCCAGTTGCTGTTTTCTGCTGTTTTTGGTTTCAGAAATCCTAGTAAAGAAATATTCTCGGAATTGGACGAAATAAAAGCCCAGGGGCCTATTTTTCCACGAAGCTTCCAGAAGACCGAAGACGAGACGAAGAGGGGCCACGGGGTGGCCAAACCCTAGGGCGGCGGCCCCACCCCGCCGCGCCGGCCTATGGTCTGGGCCCCCCGTGCCGCCTCTTGACTTGCCCTTCCGCCTACTTAAAGCCTCCGTGACGAAACCCCCAGTGCCGAGAGCCACGATACGGAAAACCTTCCAGAGACGCCGTCCGCCGATCCCATCTCGGGGGATCCTGGAGATCGCCTCCGGCACCCTGCCGGAGGGGAATCATCTCCTGGAGGACTCTACACCGCCATGGTCGCCTCGGAGTGATGAGTGAGTAGTCTACCCCTGGACTATGGGTCCATAGCAGTAGCTAGATGGTTGTCTTCTCCCCATTGTGCTATCATTGTCGGATCTTGTGAGCTGCCTATCATGATCAAGATCATCTATATGTAATTCTATATGTTGCGTTTGTTGGGATCCGATGAATAGAGAATACTTGTTATGTTGATTATCAAAGTTATGCTTATGTGTTGTTTAAGATCTTGCATGCTCTCCGTTATTAGTAGATGCTCTGGCCAAGTAGATGCTTTTAACTCCAAGAGGGAGTACTTATGCTCGATAGTGGGTTCATGCCTGCATTGACACCTGGGACAGTGACAGAAAGTTCTAAGGTTGTGTTGTGCTGTTGCCACTAGGGATAAAACATTGATGCTATGTCTAAGGATGTAGTTGTTGATTACATTACGCACCATACTTAATGCAATTGTCTGTTGCTTGCAACTTAATACTGGAGGGGGTTCGGATGATAACCTGAAGGTGGACTTTTTAGGCATAGATGCAGTTGGATGGCGGTCTATGTACTTTGTCGTAATGCCCAATTAAATCTCACTATACTCATCATGATATGTATGTGCATTGTCATGCTCTCTTTATTTGTCAATTGCCCAACTGTAATTTGTTCACCCAACATGCTGTTCGTCTTATGGGAGAGACACCTCTAGTGAACTGTGGACCCCGGTCCAATTCTCTTTACTGAAATACAATCTACTGCAATACTTGTTTTTACTGTTTTCTCTGCAAACAATCATCTTCCACACAATACGGTTAATCCTTTGTTACAGCAAGCCGGTGAGATTGACAACCTCACTGTTTCGTTGGGGCAAAGTACTTTGGTTGTGTTGTGCAGTTCCATTGGCGCCGGTCTGCGGTGTTGCGCCGCACTACATCCCGCCGCCATCAACCTTCAAACGTGCTTCTTGGCTCCCCTTGTCCACTCGTGGGATTCATCGCCGGAAGATGGGGGTGCAGGGAGGCGCTAATACAGAGGTTGTGGATGGTACAGCCGCCGACGAGCACTGTACAGGTTGGGGCTATAGGATTTTGAAGATGAATGGGGAGAGGCGGCAGGGGCCTATAAATCGAGAGGAGTGAGGTAGCGAGAAGTGAAGTGAATGGGGAGAGGCGGCAGGGGCCTATAAATCGAGAGGGCTATAGGTTGGGACATGATTTTTACGCAATATTTAAATTTAGATTTAAGCCGCATGTCACCAGGTGACATGCGAAAGGTGCATGTCACCTGATCTCTATCCGTGAAGGACACAGGTCACTCGCAACACTGTCCATGGTGTACTGTAGGGACGCGAAACAGTATTGTTCACTGTTCGTAGTGTTTTTCATTTTTCTGATTTTTTTGAATTTTATGCCCATTTGAATCTTTTGGTCAAATCCTAGGTTTGACAAAGATTTAAACAAGTTTAAAATATATGAAAAGGTAAGCATGGATCCTTCTTAGTCACTCTAAAATGAAGCTTTTGGGATGTTCTTGAAATTTCCATGCTTGACTTCATAAGACAGAGTTTAGGGTTAGGGGTAGATATATACATGATTTGTTTGGTTTGAATATGTCTAGACCTTGTTTATCAACTTTAATTCTTACTATATGACATAAGAAAACTATTTGCTTTGGTTTTTCATTTTTCTGATTTTTTTTGAATTTTGATGCCCATTTGAATCTTGTCAAATCCTAGGTTTGACCAAGATAATTTAAACAAGTTTAAAACATGGAAATGAAAAGGGAAGCATGTATCCTTCTTAGTCACTCTAAAATGAAGTTGTTGGGAGGTTTTTGAAATTTCCATGTGAAACCCAAAACCACTTCTCTTCATGCTTTACTTCATAAGACAGAGTTTAGGGGTTAGGGGGTAGATACATGGTTTGTCTAGTTTGAAACTTTGAATATGTCTAGACCTTGTTTATCAACTTGAATATGCTTACTATATGACATAAGAAGACTATGTACTTTGGTTTTTCATTTTTCTGATTTTTTTAATTTTCTGCGCATTTGAATCTTGGTAAAATCCTAAATTTGACCAAGATTTAGACAAGTTTAACACGTGAAAACGAATAAGTAAGCCTGGATCCTTCTTAGTCACTCTAAAATGAAGCTTTTGGGAGGTTCTTGAAATTTCCATGTTTGAAACCCAAAACCACTTCTCTTCATGATTGACTTCATAAGATCGACAGATTAGTTTAGGGTTAGGGGTAGATATATACATGATTTTTCTGGTTTGAATATGTCTAGACCTTGTTTATCAACTTGAATGCTTATTATATGACATAAGAAAACTATTTGCTTTTGTTTTTCATTTTTCTGATTTTTTTGAATTTTGATGCCCATTTGAATCTTGTCAAATCCTAGGTTTGACCAAGATAATTTAAACAAGTTTAAAACATGAATATGAAAAGGGAAGCATGTATACTTCTTATTAGTCACTCTAAAATGAAGTTTTTGGGAGGTTTTTGAAAATTCCATGTTTGAAACCCAAAGCCACTTCTCTTCATGCCTGACTTCATAAGATAGAGTTTAGGGGTCAGGGGGTGTAGATACATGTGGTTTGTCTAGTTTGAATATGTCTAGACCTTGTTTAACAACTTTAATGCTAACTATATGACATAAGAAGACTATGTGCTTTGGTTTTTCATTTTTCTGATTTTTTTGAATTTTATGCCCATAAATCTTGGTCAAATCCTAGGTAGAAAAATCGATATACGAATCTATAATTAAATAGGTTAAACTAGGGTTTTGCCCTGTACTACAGATCAAGGTTCAAAAAAATCCAACTACGGGGTTCGAACAACACGATTCTAATCCAAGAATTTTTTCGACCTCATCCAAATGGCCTCAAACTATAGGGTTAGGGGGTATAGATACATGATTTGTCTGGTTTGGATATATCTAGACCCTGTTTATCAACTTGAATGCTTACGATATGACATAAGAAGACTATGTGATTTGGTTTTTCATTTTTCTGATTTTTAGGAATATTGTGCCCACCCATTTGTATCTTCATGAAATCCTAGGTTTGACACAGATAATTTAAACAAGTTTAAAACATGAAAATGAAAAGGGAAGCCTGGGTCCTTCTTAGTCACTCTAAAATGAAGCTTTTGGGAGGTTCTTGAAATTTCCATGTTTGAAACCCAAAACCACTTCTCTTCATGCTTGACTTCATAAGACAGAGTTTAGGGTTTTAGGGGTAGATATATACATGATTTTTCTGGTTTGAATATATATGTCTAGACCTGGTTTATCAACTTGAATGCTTACTATACATATGACATAAGAATGCTATGTGCTTTGGTTTTTCATTCTCTTTTGATTTTTTTTCTAAATTTTTAGGCCCCCATTTGAATCTTGGTCAAATCTTTGGTTTGACAAGAATTTAAACAAGTTTAAAACATGAAAATGAAAAGGGAAGTCTGTATCCTTCTTAGTCACTCTAAAATGGAAGCTTTTGGGATGTTCTTGAAATTTCCATGTTTGAAACCGAAAATGACTTCCCTTCATGCTAGACTTCATAAGATCGACAGGGGGTAGATACATGATTTGTCTCGTTTGGATATATCTAGACCTTGTTTATCAACTTGAATGCTTACGATATGACATAAGAAGACAATGTGATTTGGTTTTTCATTTTTCTGATTTTTTTGAATATTGTGCCCACCCATTTGTATCTTCATGAAATCCTAGGTTTGACCAAGATAATTTAAACAAGTTTAAAACATGAAAATGAAAAGGGAAGCATGTAACCTTCTCAGTCACTTTAAAATGAAGTTTTTGGGAGGTTTTTGAAATTTCCATGTTTGAAACCCAAAGCCACTTCTCTTCACATGCCTGACTTCATAAGATAGAGTTTAGGGGTCAGGGGGTGTAGATACATGTGGTTTGTCTAGTTTGAATATGTCCAGACCTTGTTTAACAACTTTAATGCTAACTATATGACATAAGAAGACAATGTGATTTGGTTTTTCATTTTTCTGATTTTTTTGAATATTGTGCCCACCCATTTGTATCTTCATCAAATCCTAGGTTTGACCAGGATTTAAACAAGTTTAAAACATGAAATGAAAAGATAAGCCTGGATCCTTCTTAGTCACTCTAAAATGAAGCTTTCGGGAGGTTCTTGAAATTTCCATGTTTGAAACCCAAAACCACTTCTCTTCATGATTGACTTCATAAGACAGAGTTTAGGGTTTTAGGGGTAGATATATACATGATTTTTCTGGTTTGAATATATATGTCTAGACCTGGTTTATCAACTTGAATGCTTACTATACATATGACATAAGAATGCTATGTGCTTTGGTTTTTCATTCTCTTTTGATTTTTTTTCTAAATTTTTAGGCCCATTTGAATCTTGGTCAAATCTTTGGTTTGACAAGAATTTAAACAAGTTTAAAACATGAAAATGAAAAGGGAAGTCTGTATCCTTCTTAGTCACTCTAAAATGGAAGCTTTTGGGATGTTCTTGAAATTTCCATGTTTGAAACCGAAAATGACTTCCCTTCATGCTAGACTTCATAAGATCGACAGGGGGTAGATACATGATTTGTCTCGTTTGGATATATCTAGACCTTGTTTATCAACTTGAATGCTTACGATATGACATAAGAAGACAATGTGATTTGGTTTTTCATTTTTCTGATTTTTTTGAATATTGTGCCCACCCATTTGTATCTTCATCAAATCCTAGGTTTGACCAAGATAATTTAAACAAGTTTAAAACATGAAAATGAAAAGGGAAGCATGTAACCTTCTCAGTCACTTTAAAATGAAGTTTTTGGGAGGTTTTGAAATTTCCATGTTTGAAACCCAAAACCACTTCTCTTCATGCTGACTTCGATCATAAGACAAAGTTTAGGGTTAGGGGTATAGATACATGATTTGTATGGTTTGAATATGTCCAGACCTTGTTTATCAACTTTAATGCGCTTACTATATATATGACATAAGAAGACTATGTACTTTGGTTTTTCATTTTTCTGATTTTTTTAATTTTCTGCGCATTTGAATCATATCTTGGTCAAATCCTAGGTTTGACCAAGATTTAGACAAGTTTAACACGTGAAAACGAATAAGTAAGCCTGGATCCTTCTTAGTCGTCACTCTAAAATGAAGCTTTTGGGAGGTTCTTGAAATTTCCATGTTTGAAACCCAAAACCACTTCTCTTCATGATTGACTGAGTTCAATTTGGGTTTTAGGGGTAGATATATACATGATTTTTCTGGTTTGAATATATATGTCTAGACCTTGTTTATCAACATGAATGCTTACTATACATATGACATAAGAATGCTATGTGCTTTGGTTTTTCATTCTTTTGATTTTTTTCTGAATTTTTAGGGCCATTTGAATCTTGGTCAAATCCTTGGTTTGACCAAGATTTAAACATGTTTAAAACATGAAAATTAAAAGGGAAGTCTATATCCTTCTTATTTACTCTAAAATGAAGCTTTTGGGATGTTCTTGAAATTTCCATGTTTGAAACCCAAAACGACTTCCCTTCATGCTAGACTTCATAAGATCGACGGGGGGTAGATACATGATTTGTCTGGTTTGGATATATCTAGACCTTGTTTATCAACTTGAATGCTTACGATATGACATAAGAATACAATGTGATTTGGTTTTTCATTTTTCTGATTTTTTTGAATATTGTGCCCACCCATTTGTATCTTCATGAAATCCTAGGTTTGACCAAGATAATTAAAACAAGTTTAAAACATGAAAATGAAAAGGGGAGCATGTATCCTTCTCAGTCACTCTAAAATGAAGTTTTTGGGAGGTTTTTGAAATTTCCATGTTTGAAACCCAAAACCAATTCTCTTCATGCTTGACTTCATAAGACAAAGTTTAGGGTTAGGGGGTATAGATACATGATTTGTATGGTTTGAATATGTCCAAACCTTGTTTATCAACTTGATTATGCTTACTATATGACATAAGAAGAATAATGTCATGTAAATGAGTTAACTTGGATTTCCTACCCTTGAATCCATAGGAAACTTTGTTCTAATGCACTATAATAATCAACCGAGTTTTTACACCAACAGGTCTGTCACTTACGTGTGGTGCCCACGCGTGAGGTCCCACACTTCAGTGAGCACAAGTCACGTGCAATAGGTACGCAAACTCCCAGCCATCTTCTTTGTCAAGAAAAGACGCATCACGATGCGTATTGGAAGTCTGTGGGTCCTTCTGGATCCTTCGGTTGTCCCTCTCACAAAAAAACAAATCTCTCTCATTCTCGGCCTCGCTCGCTCGCTCGCTCGCACCTCCTGCTCACTGACAAACCCTGCACAAAAGTCAACATCATCACCCGAAAAAGGGGAGACACCATAATGCTCTCCCTTCTTCTCTCCTTCCGAGTGATCCCTCTTCCTCCGAGTTTCACTCGACGGGCAAACACACATGTGCTGCATAGTATAATAATAAAAAGGTAGAAAAATCAACCTACGAATCTATAATTAAATAGGTTAAACTAGGGTTTTGCCCAGTACTACAGATCAAGGTTCAAACCTTGTTTATCAACTTGAATATGCTTACTATATGACATAAGAAGACTATGTACTTTGGTTTTCATTTTTCTGATTTTTTTAATTTTCTGCGCATTTGAATCTTGGTCAAATCCTAGGTTTGACCAAGATTTAGACAAGTTTAACACGTGAAAACGAATAAGTAAGCCTGGATCCTTCTTAGTCACTCTAAAATGAAGCTTTTGGGATGTTCTTGAAATTTCCATGTTTGAAACCCAAAACGACCTCTCTTCATGCTAGACTTCATAAGATCGACGAGTTTAGGGTTAGGGGTAGATACATGATTTGTATGGTTTGAATATGTCCAAACCTTGTTAATTTATCAACTTGAATGCTTACTATATGACATAAGAAGACTATATGCTTTTGTTTTTCATTTTTCTGATTTTTTTGAATTTTATGCCCATATATTTGAATCTTGGTCAAATCCTAGGTTTGACACAGATTAAACAAGTTTAAATTATGAAAATGAAAAGGTAAGCATGGATCCTTATTAGTCACTCTAAAATAAATCTTTTGGGAGGTTCTTGAAATTTCCATGTTTGAAACCCAAAACCACTTCTCTTCATGATTGACTTCATAAGACAGAGTTTAGGGTTAAGGGGTAGATATATACATGATTTTTCTGGTTTGAATATATATGTCTAGACCTGGTTTATCAACTTGAATGCTTACTATACATATGACATAAGAATGCTATGTGCTTTGGTTTTTCATTCTCTTTTGATTTTTTTTCTAAATTTTTAGGCCCCCATTTGAATCTTGGTCAAATCTTTGGTTTGACAAGGATTTAAACAAGTTTAAAACATGAAAATGAAAAGGGAAGTCTGTATCCTTCTTAGTCACTCTAAAATGGAAGCTTTTGGGATGTTCTTGAAATTTCCATGTTTGAAACCGAAAATGACTTCCCTTCATGCTAGACTTCATAAGATCGACAGGGGGTAGATACATGATTTGTCTCGTTTGGATATATCTAGACCTTGTTTATCAACTTGAATGCTTACGATATGACATAAGAAGACAATGTGATTTGGTTTTTCATTTTTCTGATTTTTTTGAATATTGTGCCCACCCATTTGTATCTTCATGAAATCCTAGGTTTGACCAAGATAATTTAAACAAGTTTAAAACATGAAAATGAAAAGGGAAGCATGTAACCTTCTCAGTCACTTTAAAATGAAGTTTTTGGGAGGTTTTTGAAATTTCCATGTTTGAAACCCAAAACCACTTCTCTTCATGCTTGACTTCATAAGACAAAGTTTAGGGTTAGGGGTATAGATACATGATTTGTATGGTTTGAATATGATGTACTTTGGTTTTTCATTTTTCTGATTTTTTTAATTTTCTGCGCATTTGAATCATATCTTGGTCAAATCCTAGGTTTGACCAAGATTTAGACAAGTTTAACACGTGAAAACGAATAAGTAAGCATGGATCCTTCTTAGTCGTCACTCTAAAATGAAGCTTTTGGGAGGTTCTTGAAATTTCCATGTTTGAAACCAAAACCACTTCTCTTCATGATTGACTGAGTTCAATTTGGATTTTAGGGGTAGATATATACATGATTTTTCTGGTTTGAATATATATGTCTAGACCTTGTTTATCAACATGAATGCTTACTATACATATGACATAAGAATGCTATGTGCTTTGGTTTTTCATTCTTTTGATTTTTTCTGAATTTTTAGGGCCATTTGAATCTTGGTCAAATCCTTGGTTTGACCAAGATTTAAACATGTTTAAAACATGAAAATTAAAAGGGAAGTCTGTATCCTTCTTATTTACTCTAAAATGAAGCTTTTGGGATGTTCTTGAAATTTCCATGTTTGAAACCCAAAACGACTTCTCTTCATGCTAGACTTCATAAGATCGACAGGGGGTAGATACATGATTTGTCTGGTTTGGATATATCTAGACCTTGTTTATCAACTTGAATGCTTACGATATGACATAAGAAGACAATGTGATTTGGTTTTTCATTTTTCTGATTTTTTTGAATATTGTGCCCACCCATTTGTATCTTCATGAAATCCTAGGTTTGACCAGGATTTAAACAAGTTTAAAACATGAAATGAAAAGATAAGCCTGGATCCTTCTTAGTCACTCTAAAATGAAGCTTTCGGGAGGTTCTTGAAATTTCCATGTTTGAAACCCAAAACCACTTCTCTTCATGATTGACTTCATAAGACAAAGTTTAGGGTTAGGGTATAGATACATGATTTGTATGGTTTGAATATATATGTCTAGACCTGGTTTATCAACTTGAATGCTTACTATACATATGACATAAGAATGCTATGTGCTTTGGTTTTTCATTCTCTTTTGATTTTTTTCTAAATTTTTAGGCCCCCATTTGAATCTTGGTCAAATCTTTGGTTTGACAAGGATTTAAACAAGTTTAAAACATGAAAATGAAAAGGGAAGTCTGTATCCTTCTTAGTCACTCTAAAATGGAAGCTTTTGGGATGTTCTTGAAATTTCCATGTTTGAAACCGAAAATGACTTCCCTTCATGCTAGACTTCATAAGATCGACAGGGGGTAGATACATGATTTGTCTTGTTTGGATATATCTAGACCTTGTTTATCAACTTGAATGCTTACGATATGACATAAGAAGACAATGTGATTTGGTTTTTCATTTTTCTGATTTTTTTGAATATTGTGCCCACCCATTTGTATCTTCATGAAATCCTAGGTTTGACCAAGATAATTTAAACAAGTTTAAAACATGAAAATGAAAAGGGAAGCATGTAACCTTCTCAGTCACTTTAAAATGAAGTTTTTGGGAGGTTTTTGAAATTTCCATGTTTGAAACCCAAAACCACTTCTCTTCATGCTTGACTTCATAAGACAAAGTTTAGGGTTAGGGGGTATAGATACATGATTTGTATGGTTTGAATATGATGTACTTTGGTTTTTCATTTTTCTGATTTTTTTAATTTTCTGCGCATTTGAATCATATCTTGGTCAAATCCTAGGTTTGACCAAGATTTAGACAAGTTTAACATGTGAAAACGAATAAGTAAGCATGGATCCTTCTTAGTCGTCACTCTAAAATGAAGCTTTTGGGAGGTTCTTGAAATTTCCATGTTTGAAACCCAAAACCACTTCATGATTGACTGAGTTCAATTTGGGTTTTAGGGGTAGATATATACATGATTTTTCTGGTTTGAATATATATGTCTAGACCTTGTTTATCAACATGAATGCTTACTATACATATGACATAAGAATGCTATGTGCTTTGGTTTTTCATTCTTTTGATTTTTTCTGAATTTTTAGGGCCATTTGAATCTTGGTCAAATCCTTGGTTTGACCAAGATTTAAACATGTTTAAAACATGAAAATTAAAAGGGAAGTCTGTATCCTTCTTATTTACTCTAAAATGAAGCTTTTGGGATGTTCTTGAAATTTCCATGTTTGAAACCCAAAACGACTTCCCTTCATGCTAGACTTCATAAGATCGACAGGGGGTAGATACATGATTTGTCTGGTTTGGATATATCTAGACCTTGTTTATCAACTTGAATGCTTACGATATGACATAAGAAGACAATGTGATTTGGTTTTTCATTTTTCTGATTTTTTTGAATATTGTGCCCACCCATTTGTATCTTCATGAAATCCTAGGTTTGACCAAGATAATTAAAACAAGTTTAAAACATGAAAATGAAAAGGGAAGCATGTATCCTTCTCAGTCACTCTAAAATGAAGTTTTTGGGAGGTTTTTGAAATTTCCATGTTTGAAACCCAAAACCAATTCTCTTCATGCTTGACTTCATAAGACAAAGTTTAGGGTTAGGGGTATAGATACATGATTTGTATGGTTTGAATATGTCCAAACCTTGTTTATCAACTTGAATATGCTTACTATATGACATAAGAAGAATAATATCATGTAAATGAGTTAACTTGGATTTCCTACCCTTGAATCCATAGGAAACTTTGTTCTAATGCACTATAATAATCAACCGAGTTTTTACACCAACAGGTCTGTCACTTACGTGTGGTGCCCACGCGTGAGGTCCCACACTTGAGTGAGCACAAGTCACGTGCAATAGGTACGCAAAACTCCCAGCCATCTTCTTTGTCAAGAGAGCATCACGGCATCAGGATGCGTATTGGAAGCCTGTGGGTCCTTCTGGATCCTTCGGTTGTCCCTCTCACAAAAAAAACAAATCTCTCTCATTCTCGGCCTCGCTCGCTCGCACCTCCTGCTCACTGACAAACCCTGCACAAAAGTCAACATCATCACCCGAAAAAGGGGAGACACCATAATGCTCTCCCTTCTTCTCTCCTTCCTCTTCCTCCGAGTTTCACTCGACGGGCAAACACACATGTGCTGCATAGTATAATAATAAAAAGGTAGAAAAATCAACCTACGAATCTATAATTAAATAGGTTAAACTAGGGTTTTGCCCAGTACTACAGATCAAGGTTCAAACCTTGTTTATCAACTTGAATATGCTTACTATATGACATAAGAAGACTATGTACTTTGGTTTTCATTTTTCTGATTTTTTTTTTTTCTGCGCATTTGAATCTTGGTCAAATCCTTGGTTTGACCAAGATTTAGACAAGTTTAACACGTGAAAACGAATAAGTAAGCCTGGATCCTTCTTAGTCACTCTAAAATGAAGCTTTTGGGATGTTCTTGAAATTTCCATGTTTGAAACCCAAAACGACTATGCTGACTTCATAAGATCGACTGAGTTTAGGGTTAGGGGTAGATACATGATTTGTATGGTTTGAATATGTCCAAACCTTGTTAATTTATCAACTTGAATGCTTACTATATGACATAAGAAGACTATATGCTTTTGTTTTTCATTTTTCTGATTTTTTTTAATTTTATGCCCATATATTTGAATCTTGGTCAAATCCTAGGTTTGACAAAGATTTAAACAAGTTTAAAACATGAAAATGAAAAGGTAAGCATGGATCCTTATTAGTCACTCTAAAATGAAGCTTTTGGGAGGTTCTTGAAATTTCCATCTTTGAAACCCAAATACTTCTCTTCATGCTTGACTTCATAAGAAAGAGTTAATTTAGGGTTAGGGGGTAGATACATGATTTGTCTAGTTTGTTGTTTAGACCTTGTTTATCAACTTGAATGCTTACTATATGACATAATAATACTATGTGCTTTGGTTTTCATTTTTTTGATTTTTTCTGAATTTTTATGCCCATTTGATCTTGGTCAAATCCTAGGCTTAACCAATATTTAAACAAGTTTAAAACATGAAAATGAAAAGGTAAGCCTGTATCCTTCTTAATAGTCACTCCAAAATGAAGCTTTTGGGAAGGTTTTTGAAATTTCCATGTTTGAAATCCAAAACGACTTCTCTTCGTGCTTGACTTCATAAGACAAAGTTTAGGGCTAGGGGTAGAAACATGATTTTTCTGGTTTGAATATGTCTAGACCTTGTTTATCAACTTGAGTGCTTACTATATGACATAAGAAGGCTATATGCTTTGGTTTTTCATTTTTTTTTGAAATTTTATGCCCATTTTTGAATCTTGATCAAATCTTAGGTACGGTTTGACCAAGATTTGAACAATTTTAAAACATGAAAATAAAAGGTAAGCCCGACCTGGATCCTTTAGTCACTCTAAAATGAAGCTTTTGGGGGTTCTTGAAATTTCCATGTTTGAAACCCAAAACCACTTCTCTCATGCTTGACTACATAAGACATACAAAGTTTAGGGTTAGGGGTAGATACATGATTTTTCTTGTTTGAATATATCTAGACCTTGTTTATATCAACTTTAATGCTAACTATATGACATAAGAAAACTATGTGCTTTGGTTTTTAATTTTTCTGATTTTTTATTTTGATGCACATTTGAATCTTTGTCAAATCCTAGGTTTGACCAAGATTTAAACAAGTATAAACATGAAAATGAAAAGGAAGCCTGTATCCTTCTTAGTCACTCTAAAATGAAGTTTTTGGGATGTTCTTGAAATTTTCATGTTTGAAACCCAAAACCACTTCTCTTCATGCTTGACTTCATAAGATATAGTTTAGGGGCTAGGGGATAGATACATGATTTGCCTAGGTTTGAATATGCATGTCCAAACCTTGTTTATCAACTTGAATGCTTAGTATATGACATAAGAAGACTATATGCTTTTGTTTTTCATTTTTCTGATTTTTTTTAAATTTTATGCCCATTTGAATCTTTTGGTCAAATCCTTGGTTTAATTTGACACGGATTTAAACAAGTTTAAAATATGAAAATGAAAAGGTGGTAAGCAGGCATGGATCCTTCTTATATATATTAGTCACTCTAAAATGAAGCTTTTGGGAGGTTTTTGAAATTTCCATGTTTGAAACCCAAAACCACTTCTCTTCATGTTGTTGACTTCATAAGATAGAGTTTAGGGGTTAGGGGTATAGATACATGATTTGTCTTGTTTGAATATGTGTCTAGACCTTGTTTATCAACTTTAATGCTTACTATATGACATAAGAACACTATGTGCTTTAATTTGGTTTTTAATTTTTATAATTTTTTTGAATTTTGATGCACATTTTGAATCTTGGTCAAATCCTAGGTTTGACCGAGATTTGAACAAGTTTAAAACAAGAAAATAAAAGGTAAGCCCGCCAGACTGGATCCTTCTTAGTCACTCTATAATGAAGCTTTTAGGGGGGTTGTTGAAAATGTAAGCATGTATCCTTCTTAGTACGTCACACCACAATGAAGCTTTTGGGAGGGTTTTTAAATGTCCATGTTTGAAACCCAAAACGACTTCTCTTCGTGCTTGACTTCATAATTAAGACAAAGTTTAGGGTTAGGGGTAGATACATGATTTTTCTGGTTTGAATATGTCTAGACTTTGTTTATCAACTTGAGTGCTTACTATATGGCATATATAAGCAAGGCTATGTGCTTTGGTTTTTCATTTTTTTTGAATTTTTATGCCCATTTGAATCTTGGTCAAATCCTAGGTACGTACGGTTTGACCAAGATTTGAACATGTTTAAAACATGAAAATAAAAGGTAAGCATGGATCCTTCTTAGTCACTCTAAAATGAAGCTTTTGGGAGGTTTTTGAAATTTCCATGTTTGAAACCCAAAACCACTTCTCTTCATGCTTGGCTTCGTAAGATAGAGTTTAGGGTTTGGGGTAGATACGTACATGATTTTTCTAAGTATTTTTACGCCCATTTGAATCTTCGTCAAATCCTAAGTTTGACCAAGATTTGAACAAGTTTAAAACATGAAAATGAAAAGGGTAAGCCTGGATCCTTGTTTAGGGTTAGGGGGTAGATACATGATTTTTGTGGTTTGAA
Organism: Lolium multiflorum; assembly: GCA_030979885.1. Lineage (NCBI taxonomy): Eukaryota > Viridiplantae > Streptophyta > Magnoliopsida > Poales > Poaceae > Lolium > Lolium multiflorum. Next base: position 61,237 of record JAUUTY010001319.1, read on the forward strand.
TATGCCAGACCTTGTTTATCACCTTGAATGCTTACTATATGACATAGGAAGACGGCGTGCTTTTGTTTTTTTTTTTTATTTTTTTTTTGAATTTTTATGCCCATTTGAATCTTGGTCAAGTCATAGGTTTGACCAAGATTTAAACATGTTTAAAACATGAAAATGAAAAAGTAAGCCTGGATCCTTCTTAGTCACTCCAAAATGTACCAATTGATAAATGAGTTAACTTGGCTTCATGGAAAAAATAATGTCATGTAAATGATTTAACTTGGCTTTCGTACCCTTGAATCCATAGGAAACTTTGTATAAATGTAGTAGTATAATAATCAACCGAGTTTTTACACCAACAGGTCTGTCACTTACGTGTGGTGCCCATGCGTGAGGTCCCACACTTCAGTGAGCACAAGTCACATGCAATAGGTACGCAAACTCCCAGCCATTTTCTTTGTCAAGAGAAGACGCATCAGGATGCGTATCGGAAGTATGTGGGTCCTTCTGGATCCTTCGGTTGTCCCTCTCACAAAAAAAAACAAATCTCTCTCATTCTCGGCCTCGCTCGACTCGCTCGCTCGCTCCTGCTCACTGACAAACCCTGCACAAAAGTCAACATCATCACACGAAAAAGGGGAGACACCATAATTCTCTCCCTTCTTCTCTCCTTCCGAGTGATCCCTCTTCCTCCGAGTTTCACTCGACGGGCAAACACACATGTGCTGCATAGTAATAATAAAAAAGTAGAAAAATCGACCTACGAATCTATGATTAAATAGGTTAAACTAGGGTTTTGCCCACTACTACAGATCAAGTTCAAAAATATCCAACTACTAGTTCGATTTTGGGCTACTAATATAAAATTAAAATAAGTTGAACTAGTATTCCTCTAAAAAATCATTTTGGTATGCATTGTTTGATACTTTTCATAGCTATAGTGCATCACAAATTTATGATTTCATGCTTTGCTTTGCCAATTTCGATTTTTTCTAACCACCTTCTCTTTGATTTCAAATTTAGGTCAAACTATCGATGCCTACTATGTGTTCTACTTGAATTGGATGCAGCGTGCGCACATGTTTTGCCATTGTTTTGGGCTTCCACACATCTTTGGGGCATCCAAGTATTTAAGTTACCTTGTTTTTTTGAATTGTAATTCATACCCTTCCTCCCAATTTTTATGCCCATTTGAATCTTGGTCAAATCCTAAGTTTGACCAAGATTTGAACAAGTTTAAAACATGAAAATGAAAAGGTAAGCCTGAATCCTTCTTAGTCACTCTAAAATGAAGCTTTTGGGAGTTTTTGAAATTTCCATGTTTGAAACCCAAAACCACTTCTCTTCATGCTTGACTTCATAAGACAGAGAGTTAATTTAGGGTTAGGGGTAGATACATGATTTGTCTAGTTTGTTGTTTAGACCTTGTTTATCAACTTGAATGCTTACTATATGACATAATAATACTATGTGCTTTGGTTTTCATTTTTTTGATTTTTTCTGAATTTTTATGCCCATTTGATCTTGGTCAAATCCTAGGCTTAACCAATATTTAAACAAGTTTAAAACATGAAAATGAAAAGGTAAGCCTGTATCCTTCTTAGTCACTCCAAAATGAAGCTTTTGGGAAGGTTTTTGAAATTTCCATGTTTGAAATCCAAAACGACTTCTCTTCGTGCTTGACTTCATAATTAAGACAAAGTTTAGGGCTAGGGGTAGAAACATGATTTTTCTGGTTTGAATATGTCTAGACCTTGTTTATCAACTTGAGTGCTTACTATATGACATAAGAAGGCTATATGCTTTGGTTTTTCATTTTTTTTGAAATTTTATGCCCATTTTTGAATCTTGATCAAATCCTAGGTACGGTTTGACCAAGATTTGAACAATTTTAAAACATGAAAATAAAAGGTAAGCCCGACCTGGATCCTTTAGTCACTCTAAAATGAAGCTTTTGGGGGGTTCTTGAAATTTCCAAGTTTGAAACCCAAAACCACTTCTCTTCATGCTTGACTACATAAGACATACAAAGTTTAGGGTTAGGGGTAGATACATGATTTTTCTTGTTTGAATATATCTAGACCTTGTTTATATCAACTTTAATGCTAACTATATGACATAAGAAAACTATGTGCTTTGGTTTTTAATTTTTCTGATTTTTTATTTTGATGCACATTTGAATCTTTGTCAAATCCTAGGTTTGACCAAGATTTAAACAAGTATAAAACATGAAAATGAAAAGGGAAGCCTGTATCCTTCTTAGTCACTCTAAAATGAAGTTTTTGGGAGGTTTTTGAAATTTCCATGTTTGAAACCCAAAACCACTTCTCTTCATGTTGTTGACTTCATAAGATAGAGTTTAGGGGTTAGGGGTATAGATACATGATTTGTCTTGTTTGAATATGTGTCTAGACCTTGTTTATCAACTTTAATGCTTACTATATGACATAAGAACACTATGTGCTTTAATTTGGTTTTTAATTTTTATAATTTTTTTTGAATTTTGATGCACATTTTGAATCTTGGTCAAATCCTAGGTTTGACCGAGATTTGAACAAGTTTAAAACAAGAAAATAAAAGGTAAGCCCGCCAGACTGGATCCTTCTTAGTCACTCTATAATGAAGCTTTTAGGGGGGTTGTTGAAAATGTAAGCATGTATCCTTCTTAGTACGTCACACCACAATGAAGCTTTTGGGAGGGTTTTAAATGTCCATGTTTGAAACCCAAAACGACTTCTCTTCGTGCTTGACTTCATAATTAAGACAAAGTTTAGGGTTAGGGGTAGATACATGATTTTTCTGGTTTGAATATGTCTAGACTTTGTTTATCAACTTGAGTGCTTACTATATGGCATATATAAGAAGCTAGGCTATGTGCTTTGGTTTTCATTTTTTTTTTTGAATTTTTATGCCCATTTGAATCTTGGTCAAATCCTAGGTTTGACAAAGATTTAAACAAGTTTAAAACATGAAAATGAAAAGGTAAGCATGGATCCTTATTAGTCACTCTAAAATAAATCTTTTGGGAGGTTCTTGAAATTTCCATGTTTGAAACCCAAAACCACTTCTCTTCATGATTGACTTCATAAGACAGGTTTAGGGTTAGGGGTAGATATATACATGATTTTGGTTTGAATATATATGTCTAGACCTGGTTTATCAACTTGAATGCTTACTATACATATGACATAAGAATGCTATGTGCTTTGGTTTTTCATTCTCTTTTGATTTTTTTTCTAAATTTTTAGGCCCATTTGAATCTTGGTCAAATCTTTGGTTTGACAAGGATTTAAACAAGTTTAAAACATGAAAATGAAAAGGGAAGTCTGTATCCTTCTTAGTCACTCTAAAATGGAAGCTTTTGGGATGTTCTTGAAATTTCCATGTTTGAAACCGAAAATGACTTCCCTTCATGCTAGACTTCATAAGATCGACAGGGGGTAGATACATGATTTGTCTCGTTTGTATATATCTAGACCTTGTTTATCAACTTGAATGCTTACGATATGACATAAGAAGACAATGTGATTTGGTTTTTCATTTTTCTGATTTTTTTGAATATTGTGCCCACCCATTTGTATCTTCATGAAATCCTAGGTTTGACCAAGATAATTTAAACAAGTTTAAAACATGAAAATGAAAAGGAAGCATGTAACCTTCTCAGTCACTTTAAAATGAAGTTTTTGGGAGGTTTTTGAAATTTCCATGTTTGAAACCCAAAACCACTTCTCTTCATGCTTGACTTCATAAGACAAAGTTTAGGGTTAGGGGTATAGATACATGATTTGTATGGTTTGAATATGATGTACTTTGGTTTTCATTTTTCTGATTTTTTAATTTTATGCGCATTTGAATCATATCTTGGTCAAATCCTAGGTTTGACCAAGATTTAGACAAGTTTAACACGTGAAAACGAATAAGTAAGCTTGGATCCTTCTTAGTCGTCACTCTAAAATGAAGCTTTTGGGAGGTTCTTGAAATTTCCATGTTTGAAACCCAAAACCACTTCTCTTCATGATTGACTTCAATTTGGGTTTTAGGGGTAGATATATACATGATTTTTCTGGTTTGAATATATATGTCTAGACCTTGTTTATCAACATGAATGCTTACTATACATATGACATAAGAATGCTATGTGCTTTGGTTTTTCATTCTTTTGATTTTTTTTGAATTTTTAGGGCCATTTGATCTTGGTCAAATCCTTGGTTTGACAAGATTTAAACATGTAAAACATGAAAATTAAAGGGAAGTCTATATCCTTCTTATTTACTCTAAAATGAAGCTTTTGGAATGTTCTTGAAATTTCCATGTTTGAAACCCAAACGACTTCCCTTCATGCTAGACTTCATAAGATCGACAGGTAGATACATGATTTGTCGGTTTGAATATATCTAGACCTTGTTTATCAACTTGAATGCTTACGATATGACATAAGAAGACAATGTGATTTGGTTTTTCATTTTTCTGATTTTTGAATTTGTGCCCACCCATTTGTATCTTCATGAAATCCTAGGTTTGACCAAGATAATTAAAACAAGTTTAAAACATGAAAATGAAAAGGGGAGCATGTATCCTTCTCAGTCACTCTAAAATGAAGTTTTTGGGAGGTTTTTGAAATTTCCATGTTTGAAACCCAAAACCACTTCTCTTCATGCTTGACTTCATAAGACAAAGTTTAGGGTTAGGGGGTATAGATACATGATTTGTATGGTTTGAATATGTCCAAACCTTGTTTATCAACTTGAATATGCTTACTATATGACATAAGAAGAATAATGTCATGTAAATGAGTTAACTTGGATTTCCTACCCTTGAATCCATAGGAAACTTTGTTCTAATACTATAATAATCAGAGTTTTACACAGCAGGTCGCCACGTGTGGTGCCCAGCGTGAGGTCCCACACTTGTTGAGCACAAGTCACGTGCAATAGTCGCAAACTCCCAGCCATCTTCTTTGTCGAGAAGGCATGCATCATCGGATGCGTATTGGAAATACATGGGTCATCTGGATCCTTGGTTGTCCCTCTCACAAAAAAACAAATCTCTCTCATTCTCGGCGCTCGCTCGCTCGCTCGCTCGCTCCTCCTGCTCACTGACAAACCCTGCACAAAAGTCAACATCATCACCCGAAAAAGGGGAGACACCATAATGCTCTCCCTTCTTCTCTCCTTCCGAGTGATCCCTCTTCCTCCGAGTTTCACTCGACGGGCAAAACACACATGTCTTTGCATAGTATAATAATGAAAAGGTGAAAAAATCAACTGATCTATAATTAATGAAACTAGGGTTTTGCCCCGATACTACGAGATCAAAGGTTCAAACCTTGTTTATCAACTTGAATATACTTACTATATGACATAAGAAGACTATTACTTTGGTTTTCATTTTTCTGATTTTTTAATTTTCTCCCATTTGAATCTTGATCAAATCCTAGGTTTGACCAATATTTAGTAAACAAATTTAACACGTGAAAACGAATAAGTAAACTGGATCCTTCTTAGTCACTCTAAAATGAAGCTTTGGGGGGTTTTGGAAATTTCCATGTTTGGAACCCAAAACCACTTCTCTTCATTAGACTTCAACAAAGTGTTAGAGTTTTAGGGTTAGGGGGCAGATACATGATTTGTATGGTTTGAATGTCCAAACCTTGTTAATTTATCAACTTGAATGCTTCTATATGACATAAGAAGACTATATGCTTTTGTTTTTTCATTTTCTGATTTTTTTGAATTTTATGCCCATATATTTGAATCTTGGTCAAATCCTAGTTTTGATTTTAAACAAGTTTAAATTATGAAAATGAAAAGGTAGCATGGATCCTTATTAGTCACTCTAAAATAAATCTTTTGGGAGGTTCTTGAAATTTCATGTTTGAAACCAAAACCACTTCTCTTCATGATTGACTTCATAAAACATTAGGGTTTTAGGGGTAGATATATACATGATTTTCTTGTTTGAATATATATGTCTAGACCTGGTTTATCAACTTGAATGCTTACTATACATATGACATAAGAATGCTATGTGCTTTGGTTTTTCATTCTCTTTTGATTTTTTTTCTAAATTTTTAGGCCCCCATTTGAATCTTGGTCAAATCTTTGGTTTGACAAGGATTTAAACAAGTTTAAAACATGAAAATGAAAAGGGAAGTCTGTATCCTTCTTAGTCACTCTAAAATGGAAGCTTTTGGGATGTTCTTGAAATTTCCATGTTTGAAACCGAAAATGACTTCCCTTCATGCTAGACTTCATAAGATCGACAGGGGGTAGATACATGATTTGTCTCGTTTGGATATATCTAGACCTTGTTTATCAACTTGAATGCTTACGATATGACATAAGAAGACAATGTGATTTGGTTTTTCAATTTTCTGATTTTTTTGAATATTGTGCCCACCCATTTGTATCTTCATGAAATCCTAGGTTTGACCAAGATAATTTAAACAAGTTTAAAACATGAAAATGAAAAGGGAAGCATGTAACCTTCTCAGTCACTTTAAAATGAAGTTTTTGGGAGGTTTTTGAAATTTCCATGTTTGAAACCCAAAACCACTTCTCTTCATGCTTGACTTCATAAGACAAAGTTTAGGGTTAGGGGTAGAT